>JAWWLR010000002.1:19382187-19392302 GCA_035041075.1 Acraspis erinacei
CGTTTCGTGAACATTGCAGTTCACTTCTTCAGGGCTGACCTGAAACTGAGGTATCAGGTTATGTTGTTCTTATGTATGCTCTTGGACGATTCATCGTTGTAATTTTTACAAACATCAGCGGAAGATCTCGAGCGTGGCAGAGTTGAAAACCGAGTTAAAATCGCGTGTGTACTACTTTTTTTAAGAGAGCTAAAGAACGAGAGAGAGAGCAAAAAGGAAATGGATAAACCAATAAGAGCAAAAACGCAACATAATTTCTTTCAGCGCAAAAGAGGGATATTTTTTTACTCAGTAAACACGAATGAGAAACACTTACCTGAAGCTTAAAATAAAATATGCCGTTTTTTCGAAATTCAAGTTTTTCGATAAAACAAAGTATTTTAAAAGTTGAAATAACTTGCAGTAGTTATTGCCCTTTTCGTTACTTGGAATCACGTCACAAATAACAAAACAAAATTTTAATGCATTATAATAATTATTATTGAAGTGATGAATGATACAGTCATGTTTTTAATATTGAAAATCATCATAGTGATATTGTAACTCGTACGATAATTTAATTTTAAATTGCATTTAGCCTAATAATAAGAATTGTAAGTAAATTTAAAAAAATACGATAACTTTTAAAGTCTTCGTTATCGTCTTCGTTATCGCACTCGCTTCGCTCGTGCGCTAACCTCCGACTCGTACTTCGAGCCTGCGGCTCATCCTGCAGTTTCACACTCTTCGGCAATCGCCTATTTGGCGCAGTTGTATCACAAATAGCTATTCTTAGTTGAAAGTTTTGAACTATTTGATTCCAAATTCATGTTCTTGATTGAAGATTTTTGTTTTGTATTCAACTTTTTCCAAGAAGATTAATTTTTTACCTAATAGGACGAATTTTAAAGCAACACATACATATTCAACTATATTGTGTTGAATCTGAAAATTGAAAAGGAGTAAGAATTAGGCGATATTGAGTTCGACTTTTATGATCCATCCAAGAACTTAACCATCGATATAATTGGGAGAACTTAACAGCACCTACGAAGAATTTAGCAAGGAATGCTGTTTATATAGCTGAATCGCATCAACCCCTTGAAATAAACTAAGGCTTTGTAAAAAATAAAAAAAACTTGTCTTGATTCTAACAAAAAAATTAGAAGGGTAAGCATTATATGCTTAAAAATATTCTCGTATATATTTTTCTAAATTATAAAAATTATAGAACTTGACCGTGGATATTTTCACTGTTTGCAAATTTCAGCAGTCTTAAATAAGGATCTTGAATCTTAGCAGTTATTAACAATAAAATTTTGTATTTGATATTACACGGTTTAAGACTCACTTATTTTAATCTAAAGTGAAAAATTTGTAACTTAAAAATAAAGTGTAAGGCATTTCAATGCTTTAACGTAGACAGAACTAGCGAATAGTAGATTTACTTTAAAATAGAATTACCTACTTCAAATGAAGAATGATAGAAAAAAATTTTAACTCTTTTCCCGCCTTTGTATTCTGCAAATTCTTTTGCATTATTTCAATTGTTTTGAACTCAAAGATTTAGAATCTCTTCAAGTAACGTCATATTTAAAAATTATTGTATTGAATTCTTGTTCTCACCCTTCAGTACATTAACAATCCATTAATTGTTCGTTTATAATCTAAATTTTAAAGTAAATCTTGATTCTAAAAATTATAGTTACTTGAAATTTTTAGCTTTTATTTAATATAGATCTCTAAACAATTATATTTTTCTAAGATTTTTATCAGAACATTATTCCTTTTGTCAGACTAAGGATTCTAAAGAATGAAAATCTGGATGCAACGTCCTAACAGTACTGAATGGAATTTGTATTGTTGGTTACAACGTTTTGAACAGGAAACAGTTAAACGCAAATTAAATAAAATTCTTAATTATAATATATATTATTAAGCAAATTTTGAAACGCAACATTACTATTACTAAAAATTAAAATTATTTTGGGTAAAATACACATTTTATATTTAAATTGACATAAATGCTATGATTATTAAACTTAAACAATGCTTAGTAAATTTATATGTAGATGCACGGTTAAAGCGATAATGTGACAACATTCTCTATTCTATAACTCGACATGATTGGGCGGCGGAAACCTATTGGAACACTATAGATTTCTACACGAGTCAATGGTACAATCTTGCCGCTGTCCATATTAATTTTTATGCGTTTTAGTAATCGATCCATATATTTATATATTCCACCAAGAACATTATACGTCTCCAATACTGCAAATACGTCCCCATTGTATGATGATAATACAATTTGTTCTTCGGTTGGCACAGGTCCAAACGAACGCAGTCCGTTTTTCATTTTAATTGGTTCATTGGCAGGAAAAGTGTATTTTCGAAGTTCGAATATCTGAATCGGATTCGAGATGGGAGTGAGCCGAATAAATGGAAGTTGTTCAATTCCACAGCCACGACCGTCAGGCGAAGGAAGACTTGGAGGAAGATTTCTGTCGGGAGGAGACCTTGTACTGGCAGGAGGAGACCTGCTCCTGGCATGAAGAGAATGCTCGGCAGGAGAATGTGGCCTCTTAGAAGAATTATCTCTTCCGGAAGAATCAGAGGAATGTCCGCTTCGAGGAACACCGGAAGTAGAGTTGCGAATAGGTAAAAATTCGAACGGTGTACTTAACTCTGTAACCAAAAAGAGATGATAACATTTTTTCACGTTGGTATTTCTTACCCTAAAAAATGATGATCTTTAAAGTTTTCAAGTGACCTGTATTATTATCTGAGAACAACTGGATTTCTTAACGTCTAAACGTATTAGATGGAGTTATGAATTAAAAAATGTTAAATCTAATTAGTTTCTGAAAAAAGATCTTCCCCTTTCCCTCCGGTGGTAATCATACCACCGAAATTCCGATAACCAGTCAGGTACTTTCACATTAAGCTAATCGAAAGAAAAATCCTTTTTCAGAAAAACACGAATTTTTATGCCAAGTATTCAAAGTCAACATTTTCAATAAATCTTTATTATCATCAGAGAATAATAGAATTCTTCATCATCTATACAGGCTAGATAGAGCTATGAAATAAAAATAAATTTTAATAAATTCTGTCTAAAAAGGATCTTCTTTAGTACACTTTTTAGTGTCCTAAAATAAAATTCAAGTTCGCTAGCTAGCCATTTTGGATAAAAATTAAAAAAATTAACATATTTTGAAAATTTTTGAGCCCACTTTTTTCAAGATTCAAAAATCCTCTGTAAAATTGTTTATAATACTCAAAAAGAAAATCAATTTCTCCTTTTACTTTTTTTGATAAAAAAAAATTACCAGAGTTATAGCATTTACTTAATTCCAAAAGGCACACAAAAATGAACATTTTAAGCCGAATGACGCACGATATGAAAAAAGCCAAGAGAAGAAAAATGTTGCTTTCTGAATGCCCTACAAGATTATCAAAATTTTTTGAATTTTCTTGCAAAATCCAAAATTTTAATTTTGACAACATAACAGAATAATGAAACATCAAAATTAGCAGATGGGATGGCATGAAATCTCATCTAACACAACGCTGCTGAAGGTTGGTGACCTTCTCAACATAAAACACTAACCTGCTATTATTCTCGGTTTGAACTAATCACCCCCCTCCTCCTCCCCTAATCGCTCATCAATCGAATGTTATAAAACATTTATGGAAATTATATGCAATTTGAGGGACAAATCGAGTGCGAAGCACGAGATTCGTCATGAGAATGTGTTCTTTAAAGCCGAAGGAGCTTTAGCGAAAGAGAATTCACTATCACCAAATTACTTTTGTTGATGGTTTGACCTTTAGTTTAAAAAAATGTGGGCACAAGTGTGGAGAATATACAAAGAGCCAACGCGGAGCTCGAAATAAATACTTTATCGAGCATGAAACGCTCAAACTAGCGAGCGATTCTTTTCTTCATTATTCAAAAATACACAAAATAAAAATTCTAAAGCCCGAGCTAATCCAAATATCGATTAAAAATGTTTGTTTATTCTCGAAAAATTTTGGTAATTTACAATAAATAAATAGTATGAGCAGATTTTATAACCTCAAACATTATACATTCAAGTTTCTTTGCGTTTGTAATGGCGGCGATTTTTTGTAAAAGAAGCATACGTCCAGTAGAATAGAACAGAAACAAAAAGTTTACAAGTTAATAAATTAAATTGAGATACATTGAAATTGAAATCTTAAAGGTTTTTCTTTAGTTGCAATAGGCTGAAACAGCTTTCATCGTTATTTAAATTAGATTTCAAAGGCTTAAAAGTAAGCCATCTTCACATCAAAAAGATTTCAGTACAAAACACGAGAAAAATATAAATTGTTCTCCTCTTTCATATTGAAATCTATTACAATTAATAAACTGCAGAAATAATGATAAATTTTACATTTGTGGTTTTCAAGTAGACAAGAGGATTTAATTATAAATTACAAAATTCCTGAAAAATAATAATAATTTTTTGTAATCTTAAGTGTCATTTATAATGTTGAATAACTTTTTAGAAAAAGAATTGATGAGATTTCTACTCAAAATTAGAAAATCTGAATTATCTTCCTTCAAAATAAACTATTCTAAATATTCATTTTCATCGAAATAAAATTAGGAGAATACTAATGGGCCAAAAAATTAATATTCAAGAAAATAATAATTTTGTTGAAATAATTCTGTACAAAAAGTAAAGGTACTACGATTAAAAGGAAATACGAAGTATAGATTATATATGGTAATAGTATTATACTTACCAATCGGATCAGGGAAAATCGCTAAAATGAAAAACAGACTACCAATAAGGATTCTCATTTTTTTAAGTACAGGAATCCGCTTGTGTAGAATTTTAATACGCCTTAGCAAAATAATATTGATAATAAATTCTCAGCTTATATAACTTTAGTCGCTATCTTATTTGTTCGTTTAAATTATTTGTATTTCTATAGGCCGTTTCTCCCAAACTTAAGTCGGGAAATGACATAATGAGGCTGTTGAAAAAATAAGTGCCAATTCCATAGAGGGGGGGATAACCTTGAGATTACGCCTACTTTAGAGTTACATACACTATACCATTATTGCTATTAATGTGTACTATTCCGCTTAAATCTCTTTAGCGTATTTAGAATTTTGTTACCTTGTTGATTCTGTTCCTTGATATGGTTGTATCTATTTTTAAGCCAAATGCTACCCCTAAAATTTGATCTTTTTTGTTTAAACAAAATCCATACAAAAAATTTTGAGTTTCAAGTGGTTCACAGAAGCATGACTCGTTAATTGTTTGAAAATAATTAATTAAATGCTCAATTAGTAGAATAGGACAAAAGAAACTTATCTTATCTGATAACAAGCGAGCCTCATCAAGACGACGCATGGTAAATAAATTTTTCGAATGCTTGTTGCCTCATAAGCATAATCCATGAAATCAAGTTAAAATAACTTTGAATCTGGAAAAAAACATGAACAAATATTGCGTCTTTGCTAAGTAATCATGCAAAAATTTGATCCTTGAAATGTAAATTTCTGTGAGGTTGGAATTACTGGATTTGTTGGTTATCAGATGCAGCGCCAGATCCAGTAGCAGTATTCTCCTTAGTATACTGAGAGGAATTGGTTGCTCAAATAAAGATGTAGCATGTTTTTCTCCCTCTCGGTACTTTGAGCATCGATACCTGAGTTTTACCTCTGCTAATGTTAAATGGTTCTATTAATCAATACACTAACTCTGCTCGCAATTTGGGCGTCAACTTTAATCCTTCGCTTAACTGGCAGGAAAATGTATGTCATATATTCAATAAAATACATAGAGCATTGCATCCTCTTAAAGTTAAGAGAAAAATCTCAGATAAGTCTCTGCGCATTAAATTAGTATCTACCCCAATCTTCCCCCTCTTAGATTACTGCTGTCTGATGTACGACAATATATTACTCGAGCTCGATGAAAAACTAGAGAGAGCACTAAATTCATGTGTGCGGTTTATCCTAATTGCATTCTTAACTCAGACAATCCTCCCTTTCTTCGTGAGTCATTTCAATATGTTGTAACGAAGTTACAAGCACCCCGCTACCATACGGACCTGCGGGCTTAGGACTAGGAGTGGTGAGAACACCTCTTCCAGATCCTAATACCCAAAACCTTACCCCCGAGACGTCGTCGGTGCCCAGTTGTCCGCCGCAATCCCCTTTTACCATATGAAAACGACGCCGCCCGTCCAGAAGGACGCCGTTCAATTCAACGCCTCATCCCCGGGACCAACCAATCAGCAAAGTATTCTCCTGGTACCTTGGCTGCATCGCCTGGGAGCCACCCACCATCCTTTGCCCGCCTTTGGCTTCGCAGTCCATTTCGGGCTTCTGCAGACCTTCAACTTTTAGAGTCCAACCAGTGCAAGTTGGTTAATAAACCCTTTTTTATGTCCAATATTTTCTTATTTATTTACTTCATCCGATTTCTCAACGCTCCACATCCTCCCTTCTCCTTAATTTGCGAGATCCCTCACAAATTTTGCGCCCTTATAAAAACCCGCAATCACTGTAAAAAAACCTACATGTTCAGAACAGAAGTCATCAATGATGAATTCAGAGACATTTTTTGGTTTGTCTTGTGTGCCATGATTTTGAAAAATTGTATTTGAAATGGTTAAAAAAGATAATTGATAGTATTGTGCGGAAAAAGTTGAAATTGTTATACTTCGCGTGTTTGCAAGCTCAGTAGATACTTCTATACCTCTAAATTAACTAACAAAGAAGAACTCCTGCACCACATCTGAGAAGCAGGAGAACTGATCAAGAACCAACCTCCTGTGGTAGAAACTGAAGAAGAAAAGAGGACAAGAATGGAGAAGGAGGACAAAAAGAAGAGAGCTGAAGTGGAAAGGAATATGGCGAAAACGATCAAGGAAATTAGAAATAGGAAATTGCTAGAGGAAAGGGTACAAATATACGAAGAATTTGGGTCCAGGAGGGGAGACCCAAGAATAAAAAAACTGGCGGAAGGGAAAGCAAAATTATATGGCCTAGTAAAATTGGAGGAAATAAAGAGAGGATTGAGAGAGAAGAAGAAAAAGGAAAAAGAAGAAGAGCAAAAAAAAACAAGGAGAGGAGAAAAAACTGGAGGACGTATTTGAAAAAATAAAAATACAATAAGAAAAAAAAGGAAGAAAAAGAAACAGAAGAATTTAAGATATTGCTAAAATATCGACAAGAAAGATATGCAAAGGAGGCGGCAAGAAAAAGAAGAGAACAAAGATTAGAGGAAGAGAGAATCAGAAAAAGAGAAGAATAGTAGGCGAAAGTAAGGAGAAGAAAGGATGTTAAAAAAATACTAAGGAAGGCTGCAGAAAATAAAAAAAATATTACCACCAATTAAGGAAGAAAAAGAAAATTCTTCTACAGACTAGGATACTGATGTTTGAATAAAGAATAAAAAATCACTTTACTCTTTAACAAACATCAGAACAACAATCAGTTTTACAAAACTTCACAGACGGAACCGGAAGTAATAGACATGGAGTAAATTTACTTTTATTTTTGAAATCGATTAGATAAAGATTCGGAAAATAAAGTAAATACGGCGATACCTCTGGAATTCTCTGCCTAAAATAATATAAGAGCTTTATGGATAGCACAGAAATCAACTCAAGAGGTAATAGTAATCGACATCACTCTCTGTACCGGTATTTTGGAGATAATATCAAGAAGTTGATAGTATAAGATGAACCCGCTCTCTCGGGTCACTCAAAGCTAGAGTTCGAGTTGGAATTCATCATACCTGCAGACCTTAAATGGACCATAAATCCAATAGAACCGGACTAGGACCAGCCTTACACGAAACTAAGAAGTAAGAACCTATGCGGCGGTGGTCTCGTGAAGCACGTTTGAACAGTCCACTGTGAAGTATCGACTGGAAAGAATCAGGGGACTGATTCTAAGAGGCGGCACTGGTGACTCGATGTCGACACTCACGATGGCTTTAGGTGCAGTAAAAGGTTTGGTGCCGGTACATCTCACCATTAAAGGCATGGCTGTCAAGACGGCCTGAAGATTGAATATGGTAAACTGCAGAAGGATCTTGACGGCGAGGTGCACCTGTCCACTGACGGAGACAACTGGTTTACATATGATTCCAGGTACATGAAGAATTCAGGAGCCGGTGTATATAGTAGAAGAAAGGTAATGGGCTTTACAATCACTAGAGGTTCCTACGCCACAGTTATACAATCTGAGATTATGGACCTGCTCCAATGCTTCTACAACGCAAAGGAGTATGGCAAGAAACAAACATCCCTATCTAGTCAGACAGGGGGGCTGCTATAATCGCCCGAAATGAAACAACGAATACGTCCATATTAGTATGAGAGTGATTTGAGGTACTGAACAAGCTAGCTATAGAAAACCGAGTGACTCTACTTTTAATCCCTAACACAGCGGCATCAAAGGCAAGGAGATATCGAACAAGCTTGCAAAAATAGCAGCAACAGAAAGCTTCAATGTAATCGAGCCAGTCGTAGGTATTTCCATTATTTTAGTTCCTGAAGAAACCAGTAGTTGGCTGACCGAGAAAAATGAGAATTAGTGGGGATTTATCTCTGACTTCAGACAGGCCAAAAGTAGCTTGGGTTTAAAGCTAAACTCTAACCGAGCGAAGGAAATACCAAATCTCAGGAGGAGCGGAGCCAAAGTCCCAAGATAAATGTTTATAGGACATTGAAATCTTGGGCATCACGGATATAAGATAGACCTTGCAGGAAGTCCCCTCTGTCATCTGTGCATCTCTTCGATTATCAACCAAGAATAATAATAACAGTATTTTTACCCAAACGTGATAGGCTTTCGTTCTTCATAATAAGAGTAATAATACGTAATAATTCTAGCAGATAAGAAAAATTATAAAATCAGAAACTAAAAATATTTGTCTTTCCACGCAATTATAAATTATCGACAAGCCAACTTAACTCTTATAAAGTGCTTCGAAATATAACCTTTAGTTGTCTATCGTTATCTCTGTTCGTATTTCGAAGCAATGAAGATCTTTATTCTAGTCTTTGCCGGCATTGCTTTGCCTAACTTTACATGTAAGTGCACTGAATCTCATATAATATTAATACTAATAAGGAATTTCAATTTTAATTCCGACTTCTTAATTTAGAACATCAAATCTGTAATACAAAAATTGGATGTGAAAAAATTATCGAACCACAATGTTCATTTAGCGCCACGTTGACAAACTCAAATCTAGTAACATATGGGATATTTATGACAAATATGGGAAATAATAATAGGATAGTAGGATCGAATAGAATAACAGCAAAGACAATTATAACAAATTTTATAATTGGCTTATAGTTAGGTTTAAACAAAAACGAGTCGCCCGGTCATTTTGGAAGTTGAAATTTCAAGTGACAGTTTTTCCAGGAATATCCATCTTAAGTTAGCGAGTGCTATCAGCGCGAGTGTTCTATTTTTGCTTTGAACATGAAAAAAATGCTAGTTTCAAAATGAATGAATTTAATGAAAGCGCATCATTATTTATAATTTTGTATTTAAGGTCTTATTTTTCCAATTCAAGTAATTCCCATACAGTCCAATTCAATGCACTCTAATCCACTTCAGTACAATCCATTCTCATCCGCTCCAATATAATCGAATATTATAAAAGTCATTCAAATATAATCCAATTAATGTCAATTCACTCCACTCGGATCCACTGCATTCCAATCCAACCTACTCCAATCCAATTCACTCCAATCCATTCCACAACAATCTAATCGAATTCACTCCAATTAATTTCAGTCCAATACACTTACATCCGATCCATTCGAATCCAATATAATTTGTTCCAATCCAATCCATGCTAATGAAATCACACATTATTTTTTATCACACCAGTTAGCGCAAGTGTAATGCCAAAGTTGGGGTCACAGCTCTCATCCTGAAAAGTGCTATTTTAGGTATGGTTTGCAGTACATAAAATCGCACTTACAATGGCGATGTGATAAAAAAATAATTTAAGGATTGTAATTAAATTGCTTCCTCAATACCTCGGAACGTTCCAGGAATATGCCTGAAATGTCCCGCGGGCACCTTGAGGACGTTCTACTGAAACTTTCCAGAAACA
>JAWWLR010000002.1:19419864-19430403 GCA_035041075.1 Acraspis erinacei
CACCAATTTCCTTTTTCACTTGTCAAACACTTTTCAAATATTCGAAAACAATACGAGCGCAGGCGCTAAACTATTCTTATGTTCCTGCGCGGGTTGAACTTATCACTTTCGGAACACTTTTCAGCAAAATTTCCTGCAATCATCTGATTGGTCGAAGAACCTACTCCGCAAATCTGCTGTCCGGAGTTAAATGTCCGCCACGTGTGAATTCAGCCAATGGGGCTAAATGCTAAATTTTCTAAACCTTCAATCTTCATTATCTTCCAATTGCTAACAGTTGTAGTGCTAAAATTTGGACTGCAAAGGACTCTCGGTACCCGAAAGGAACGTCAACTTTGACGTGTACATAGCGTGTGTTTTGACCATGGCGTCGTAAATTTTTACACTGACAAAATTTTCAACTTTTGAGGACTTTTTTTGGACATATTCTTATCAAAGTTAGTCATTCTTGGTGCGGTTGTTGTCGAAGCCAAAAATATATACATGGGTGTTTTTGTGTAATAAATTTATCGTTTCCATATTCTTTAACTTATCTACTACTAAGCATGACTCTAACAGTAGTTTTAGTAGGCTGAAAACACGTTTTAACATTTAGCCCCACCGATTTAACATTTTATCCCACTGTGGGGCGAAATGTTAAAAAATTGAAGTTTGCGAAAAACGACAAAACATGCATTTTTTGTGGAAACTTCACGAACTGTATTATAAAAAGTTGTCGAGGACAGCTTTTCCTACAAGATAGATGCGTTTCTATGACGTGTTTGGGACCTTAGTGTCTCAGAAAAAAATATTTTTCGAAAATTTAACATTTAGCCCCACTCTTCCCTACCCTGTGTATAAGTGGTGACTAATTTTTTTAATGAGAAATATACAGTTTTCGAAATTATCTTAACTGTTTCTGACTTAGGTTCAGAAATTCAGAGAAGGCATGATGCACATGAAAAAAGTGCGCTTAAATGAATGATGCAAAAATGGAAGAAAAGATTCGCGAATTACCGCCTGAGCAACGAGAAGCAGTTCGGGCCTGTTTTGAAGCAGCGAAAGTAAAAAGTCTGCGTGGGAAGCGCTACGATACACGCTGTGTATACGAGTGCATTCTCATTAGAATTAAAAGTAAAACTTCATACCATCATATTTTGGATAGAAAAATATTAGCTATTCCAACTTTGAAAACCTTGGATTCTTATTTGAAAAAAATGCATTCTTTCAGAAGTTCTTTTACTTGACGACATGCAATTGAGTCCCACAGTGTCATCTGACAGAAAAAGTTGTCGATTTAACGGATTTACTGATCTTGGAGTGGGGAACTAAGAGATCATGCTCTAGTATTGATGTATCAACCATTCGCTGGAAAACGGTTGAAAACTCTGGCATGCTTTCTTAGCTAAGACTGTGCAACAGACAAAATTTTAAGCCACCTGATGATAGAGTGTATTAATCTATTGTACACTTGTGGACTTCATGTAGACGCAGTCGTAAGTGATGCAGCACGGTTGAACAGATGAATGTGAACCGAGTTTGGAATAAATGAGCATAATGTTTCTTGCGATCATCCATGTGAAAAAGAAAAAAATTTGTGGTTTCTGTCCGACTTTCCGCATTTAATTAAGACTATGCAAAATTTTCTTGTGCCGAGAGAAGATACGTGAGTAAATTTGTCTCATTAACGATTTTTATTTTTTTAGTATTCCATTTTTTAGGTATGTATTACAAATGTGACTTTATTGCAGACTCCTGTCAGTATGATCTGAAAGAGGCACTGGACCATTTAGATCCAAAATTCTATCAAAAAATTAATGTTCCTATGGCATTTTACGTACGTATGGTTGGAGGCTTACAACTATTCCTTTGAGTAATATCGGATATTGAAATGTTTTTACATAACCGAAACTCCAGAGCCCGCATATAAAGACATGGAATTGTACTCGAATATTTTAAACTGTCACAATTTAAAAGATTCTAGAGGAACGAGGAATTTTATGGCAAAAGTAAATAAATTAATAATAGCAATGCTGTGTAGGTCACCTGAAAATGCTTTGAAAGAAAATTCGGTCCAGTACGCGGTAAGTTACTGTAGAAAATTATTGAGGGATTTCACATAATGGCAAAATCTATCAAACAGTGTAAACACTCCAGTTAATCATAAATGTTCTTTTTATTTTTCATTGATTACACAGGCCCACAAAAAAAGTGGTCTGCACGAGACAAGTGACTGGGCTACCCTTATAGACTTTGAGCCGCTGAATTCGAATCTGGCCTCAGAATTTCTCCTACACGTCTCAGTTTTTCCCTAGAAGACAGAAAATAAGGAAAAATCTAGGGATAATTTGCACGTTATTTTGATAATACCAGTACACTTTAAAATAGACTGCTTGTAGAGACTTAATTTGCGTACAGAAATTATCTAGTGTCCCTTCTGTCTCCCCTAGTTTGGGCAACTCTAGGGAAATTGAAGGTCTTTATCAGATTATTTAGATTTATATGGGGAAAAATAACAAAAATCTTATATCCTTTGCAGTTTTTCGTGTGGAATTTGTCACTTATCCCGTGCAGACAACTTTTTTTTGTTGGTCTTTGTCACCAGAAAATCCCTAGGCTTTTTCCTACTTTTTGCATCTAGGGAGAAAATCGTACAAGCCTGAAAAATGTAGTGGTCAAATTTAGATTTAGAGAGCAAAACTGCTGAGGGAACGTCATTTTTTTATTTTTTGCTATATAAGTCAGTATAACATAAGCAAGGCCTTTAATTGCCCTAGATTTATCCTAACTAGGGGAAACGGAAAGCACCCTGGGAAATTTTTTGGTGTGAATTTGGTCTTTACGAGTCCCAGCACATAAGAATATGACACCCGTGCGTGTATTCTTCCGTATACTCGTATTTTGAAAATAATGTCCAGAATATCCGTAGGGTTTCCCCCATTTTCTGCATCTAGAAGAAAACTGAGACGTGTAGGAGAAATTCTGAGGCTAGAATCGGATTCAGCGGCTCCAGATCTATAGGGGTAGCCTTGTCACTTGTCTCGTACAGACAAATTTTTGGTATGGCTTGTGTGACCAGAAATCCCTAGGCTTTTCCCTACTTTTTGAAACTAAGGGAAACTGAAAAGTGTAGGAGAAATTCTGAGGCGAGATTCGGATTCAGCAGCTCAAAAGCTATAAGGGTACCTAGTCGCTTGTCTCGTGCAGAAAACTTTTTTTTGTGGCCCTGTGTTATTTGTGAGCCATGGTGTGCAATACCCCATTTCTAAAAAGAAATTCCTATTTTTATCCTTTTCCATAGGCTATATCAGAGTTTTTAGAATGAATTCAAGAGTGGGAAGGTGCTAAAAAAATCGGCTTCCCTCTTTAAGTCATAGCACTTGTCTAGGATTGATAGTCTCATTAAAAGCGACTCTACAAATTCTTGATTGTCTGAAAAAAATTCAATATCACTAATCTCATGACTGGCATATTGAATGAAGGTGCCCTAGAGGTAAGCAAAATTGCACATTTACATCAATCTTTTTTATATGTATTATCAATTAAAAATGTATATCGACTTTCTTCTTTCTTAAACGATTTATATTGCAATTTTCACAGGTTCTTCGGCTTAGTACGGGAAGCTTGTGGGTCCAATGATAATCCTGACTCTCCTATCTTCGCACAAGTTTTTCGCCTTTCAAGTGTTTACTCTCTCATAAAGCCAAGAAAGGGAAGCAAGGTTGAAGTTTTGGACATCCTCAACACGATGTTGAATTTTTAAAATTTAAAGAAAGAGAAAGAGCAACAAACACTGTGCGAACTTTTGGATCAACTTATACTTAAAGACACTCCAGCCATAGTGAGGGTCGGCTTTAGAAATTTGGTGCCCCTAGGCAGTTGCAAAAATTGCCCCCCCCCCTCCTTAACTTCTCTCCTTTAACGATAAAATAAGTTAGGTACAATAACATTTTATTCAATACAGTGCATATTTCTGTAAGCAAATACTTCAGTTTATTAGTTTAGTTTAGTTTATTAGTTTAGCCTTACAATCATGTAGTATGGCACGTCATTCTACAATCAAAATTATGTGTGGCTCTTTAGGAAGTCGTGTTTTTTTCATGATATTTCACTTTTGATAATTTTCTAAAGAGGTGCGTTATAAATATTTTAGATTTTCAATAATAGAACCACGAACAACATAACCTAACTTCCTAAAAAATTAGCTAGCACTACGCGACAATTTTTCGATCATTTAAATAATTTACTTGCAAATTTTTCGCTCTCAAAGACGACATTCTTTTTTCACTAAAATAGGATTTTTGGAAATCCGTGGATCAGAATAATACTTGCAGCAATTACAAACCTAAAATTTGTGCCTTTGGAACTTGTCACACTGTTTATAATTATAATGAGCAGAATTCCTGAAAATAAAACCAAGAATTCATCGAACAAATTTGGAAAACACCATAAAATGTTCCTATTGAAATTTGAAAACAAGAAATAAAGAAATACACTTTTTTCTCCTAAAAAAGAAAAGAAAAGAATTTCCCTCCTCGGACAAAAATAAGAAAGAGGAAAGAAAAATGAGAAGGCAACCAACCAAATCCCCGTCCTTCTCCTTTTTATTTCTTTCGTCTTCTTTATTTTAAACATTATTAAATCACAATAAAGAAAAGATTAAGGTTTTTTTCAGATTGGAGTGGGAACAGTTTTTGGTGGTTGTACAAATTTGCTCGTTAAATTCTTGATTTTGTTTTCAGGAATTCTTCAAAAATTCTTCAAAATTAAACTGCATTTTAATTCAAATAAAAATTTCTTGTATTTAAAATGCCATCTACTACATATTTATTTAAGAATTCATCTATTTCCTTAAAAAAATTTACTGCTTTATAGGAAATTCATATTTTTTGTAAAAGATTAATTTTCTTGGTTGATAGTTCACTTTTTTGTTATACATACAAGTATTTTTATAGAAGAATAATATATTTTGTGGACAATTAAACAATTTCGTTAAATAGTATTTGATATAATTTAGAACAATCCTATGCAATTTTACGTGAGGTTGAGGCATTCCATAATTGTACAGGGGCGACAGCGAATGCTGCGACAGGGAATTACTATTATCAACTAATGGTCATGATTGTACTTAAATTTGCTCAAATTTTCTTTATATTGAAAGGCATTTTACGATGTTCATGAAATTTAAATGATGGTCTCACTTACTATTTACTTAAGTGACTGATTGTAATTGAATGTATACTTAAGAACTAATGGTAAATCATAATTATTGATTACTTAGCAAATAATTTTTCTTTAAAAAGATTTTTTAATGTAATTACCACATAAATGAAACTTTTTGATTCGTCGTCAGATCTAAAATATAACATTTGAGTTTCATATTCTTTTCAATCGCTAGTAAGGTTATTTAGTCGAGGGTTTATATACTCAACTCTAAAATAGTTCATTATTGGGCGGAGGATACCTACTGGAGTATCACGGGTTTCTTCTTTGGTTAACGCGGAAACCCTGCCGCTGACAATGTTTATTTTTGCCCGTCTTTTACTGCGGTTGTTATATGTATACAATCCAGCAATATTTTGAAAACTCTCCAATACTGCGAAGACGTCACCAGCGGATGTTGCTAATACAATTTGTTCTTGAACTGGCATAGGCCCAAAGATATTATGTCCGCTTCTCATTTGTAGTCCTTTACCGGCAGGAAAAGTGTATCTTCGGAGTTCGAATACCCGTTGCGCATTTTTACGCGAAGTAAGTCGAATAAATCTCAGTCTCTCAATTCCACATCCTTGTCCGTCAGGAGAAGGAAGCCATTCAGAAGCAGACATAACCCTAGTAGGAGGAGAAAGTCTTAATATAGGAGGTCGCAGAGAAGTAGATATAGCTGGAGGAGACCTTGCGAGAAGAGAACTTGCGGGAGGGGACCGTGCGGGAAGAGACCTTGTAGGAGGAGAACTGGACCTGTCACGATGAATAGGCTCGGCAGGAGGAACATCCATCTCAGAAGAATCGTTTCTGTCCGGACAAGAAGAAGAAGAAGGTCTGCTACGAGGAACATTAGGAATAGGTTCACCATTAGGTAAGCAATCGAACTGTAAAGTTAACTCTGCAACAAAAAAGTCAAGATTACATTTTTAACTTGATACTTCACGAACCCTTCGTAGAAATATTATAAGGCAAGACTGAGGACGTGAGGATAGTTTATCCCGGGAAACTTGTTGAAAACTCGACCAGTAATATTGATGAGGATGAAGCGAAGCACGCAAAATTTGCAGCAATTGTGGAGGCTCACAATTTTGACCTGCGTTTTTAGCCGGCGCCCTTACTTTGAGAATTTTTCCGAGAATATAACCGATGACAATCACTCTTCAATTAGGAGAATTGAACGCTTCCGGCAAAAATCAAGATTGCTCGGACATATTCGGGAATATAATGAAACAGCACTATACGAAAAATCAAGACTTTGAGTTTCAATTTCTACAATGGGTCGCAGTTTCCTGACATGTTCATATTCCTAATGTCAATTCCTCAAACAAGATTGACAGAGTATGATATTCATTTTCTTGATAATTGAAATTATTTGTTTGACCGACCAATGCTAATAAGTCTGTATTACCGGCCCATGTTAAATTTTTGTTATCTACCAAGTTACGCCAGTCGTTATTGACACTCTATTGGTAATATGTGGTACTGATTCAGCGACTTAGGCTCTATCTATAGCTGGGGGTGTGCACTACCCACGGCCCCTGTTTTAACGACCAATGGTAATAAACCTGCATTGCCGGCCGATGTTAAATTTCCGGGTGGAGATCTCGCAAGATTTTAGCTGAGCATTCGAATAATCTAAAGATTTGATTGTTGAATTCAATATACCAAGAGGAAATTTTTACGGTTAAAATTTATTCCAAGTCCAAAATCGATAGTGTTAACACTATCTTCCTTGAGAACAAAAGGCTAGGAATTTTGTATAATTGATATTATGAATTCCCTTTTAATTTATCTGTCGCTCAGGCACACGCACGACAAATACACAGCCCCACAAAAAAGTGTGTCGAGATAGAAAATTGACCCATCACTTACTATGGATGTTGACCTACTGATCACGAACCTGAAGGCCGTTTTATCGTGTAGCCCTTACTTTTCACATAACCTCAAAGTTTTCGAATTGAGGATGAAGCCTTAGTGTGCTTGTCGATGAGTTATTGAAATTAGGAAAAGGATGTGCTACAAAATTTAGCACGGAACACGTGGAACTAAACTTCTTTCCTATTTTTGATTTTTTTAAATCATGTCATTCGGAAAAAAAAATTTTTTCTCAAAATTCAAAAAATTTGAAGTTATGTGAATACTAAGTATTACACGAGAAGGCAGCCACCATATTCGGAATCAGCGGATCAAACTCCATGTGAAAGAATGTGTCTCGTTTCTAGCTTAAGACACTTTTTCTGGCCGCTTCGTTAGGAATTTTAACTTGTGCACCAACTAACTTTAGCTCATAGAGTGATGAATGAAAAACAATGGACCAAATCCATGAGGCTAAACCCTATTATACGTTAAAATCTTCGGAAAAATTAATCTTTTCTGTATAAGTGAATTTAGAAACCAGGTTATTATTTTTATGAACTATTTAATTGAATAATAAATTGATGATCATTATCAAAACACATGGTATCGAAAATTTGCGTTTTTGTCTAGTAACAATTTGTAGAGTAGGTAGAATAAAAAATCGTTTATCTTCTTTCGCGTTCAAACTCCGTGAAGGAGAATATAGAGAAATTTAATTTGAAACAAGTCTTATTCAAGTTTATTTAAGGTTTAAGGAATAGCTGATAATAACCCTACATTTCGTAAAATCGATTTCTTCTGTCGAATGAAAGTGTTATTTATCTATGTCTCAGGTATTCCAAGGTCCACTTCCATACGTTATCCATGGGAGAGGCGACACGAAATTTTGTAACAAGGCTCCGGAAAATAATATAGTAAATTATACTAATATTAATAATGAATATTACCTTTATTGTCTATTCGTTCTACTTTTTCACCTACTATAAAAGCGTACAACTACTCCTAATTCACGAGAAAGCCAACCAATGTAAAAACTGTTTATGGCTGTATCGAGCTATTTTCAACTAAAAGTTTTATAATTATTATCATTAGTTGCACCCGGATTTCTATAGGAAACCTAATAAATTATAAGTCTGTAGTGACAAATTTAAAAAAAAATTACAATTTTGATTTGAAATGGTGAATTATCCAAAAAATTATGATTCTAAATTTGATGGGGAAATTCGCTAGTACGCATTTTAGCACAAGCAGACGCATAGGTCACCCCTGAGTTAAAATATCCCTCTTTTATCTCTCCCAAGCCAAAAAATACCCCATAGTATGAATAACCCCCTTTTCAGCTCTTCTAGGCAAAAAAATCACTTCGGGCACATTTTTATTTGAGGAAAGCTTAAAAATATAAAAAACTAATGATATATTATTAAACTATTATATTTACCAATAGAATTGAGGATGATGTTGAAGATAAAGAAGATTGTACAAAAGATCATCATTTTTTCAATTCAGAGAAAAAACTGATTAGTTTATTAATCAAGAATTTTGTTGGCTGAGCAACTACTGATTATTCTAGTACTTCATTAGAGTCGTTATCTCATAGACTAAACCACTTGCACGTGTCCTTCTGAGATACTGAAATTTCATATGAGTAAATTTAAAAGATAACAGTTTCGTTACCGAAGTTGTGAAATGGATGTAGATGGCATCTAATCATATAGTTTCGGCAGACTTCTCCGAGAGGGTCCCGAGCTCGAGAAGTTTTGGAATTCTTGGCACTCCCAGCAATCTTAAAGAAATCTTAGGACTCTCTATGCAAATTCGATTGGGACTGACACATTCATAGTTTTAGGATTTGGAGATTCCTCGCTTCAGAAGTCACATATTTTTGTCAGCTATCCTTTCAGTTTCGGAAGCACTCTATAAATTAACCTTTCGGAATAGCTAATAGCTGCTTCGTCGCGTAACGGAATCACTTTAGAGCTTCTTGGTAAAACTCTTTGTGTACCCTCTGATATTTTGAAGCATATTCATGGTGCCACAAGAGCTTTCTGGTCTCGAGGATCTAGGTGTATTCCACTGCGAATATTGGACTTTTTTCTCATGTTCGCATGGATCATTCCCATTTATGACCTTTTTCAACATTTCCGGGTCACTTATAATTGAATCCAAATTTTTCTTGCTGACTGGCGCTCGTTTTTTCTTTTGTTTTTCAGCCAGGAACCGCGGGAAGAATTTTTCAGGAACTTCCGACTTACATGCTCGATTTAGAAGATTCTAAACTGGTGTTTTCCCTATTGTTGATGTCACAGCCAAGTAAAGTGGAATTTAGTCGTTTAGATAAATAAGTAATTCCATGCGCTCCCCCAATGTACCCCTTCTCCCTGCAACTGGGCATTACAACTTACATTCTTCTGAACGAGCACATTCGCTCGTTCCGGCCTGCGGTGATTGGGAAAAGCACTGTGTGCAACAAACGGGATGCGTCGTTAATAATCTACGCTATATCCCGCTTGTTGTACAATATACTATTGAAATCCCGAGGTATTCCTCTATCTTTCTCAGTGTTAAACAATGATTCTGATTAATTAACACTCGTACATGAAGAGCAGTTTGATAGAGCCGCTAAAGCAACAGGTACAATTGTCGTGCCAATTACACACTGAACAGCGCCACTTCTGTTTAGTAGAACGGCTCCACTGATTCGGCAGAACCATTAACCCGAACAGGCCAAATTTTTTAATTAACAGTATGATCGAACAAATCTACACACGCGGCGCATGCGACACATTTTCGCGCTTGCGCACTTTAGGAAAGTATAACACCCACATTTCGGAGCGACCGTTCTCCTCCTTCAGTTTAGGCTAACTAGTTCTCCTTCAGTTTAGGCTAACTAGTGCTCCGTATACTTCTTCTACATTTTGAGGTGTTTTGGTCGTTGCGCACCTGCCAGAGCAAGGATCACTTTCCCCTGTAGTGCAATCACTTTTAATCTGCCTGAACCATTATTGAATTTGATAATAAATCAGACATTCATCGCTATACACTTCCCCATTCATAACGATGATTTTTGAAGATCAATGGCAAAGTTCTGGGCAACATTTAATCCACAGTCTTCGTTCGGTGAATTCCGTCATCCTGAAATGCAGAATTGGATACAAAGTCAGAGCATAAGGTCGAATACTTTCCGGACAGATCTCATATTTCAACTAACAGTGGCAAAGACTTTGAAAAATTGTTATGGGCCCAAAAACATTTTAACTTGAAAAATCTCAAGGAAAAATTAAGGAAGATAAAGCGTTTGTAAATTTTTCTAACGAATGGAGCTTCAGTAAATGTTATGAACGTATAGTATGTTTCAGTTATTAATTAGAGATTAAATTCACTGAGGCGGAATGCTAGACTCTTACATGTTGAAGAGAAACAGAAAGACTTATCGGAGATAATACAAGAGGGACGTCGGAGTTTTGGAAAGCAGTTAACTTTTTTAAGCCTAGAATT
>JAWWLR010000002.1:19540074-19559470 GCA_035041075.1 Acraspis erinacei
AATTCTGATTAGTATATTTTTCAGGGAATTCCCCTACTGTTTGGTTTCTCTCCAAAGTCCGCGCTCCGAAAATGTAAGCCACTTTTATTTTCTAAGGAAAAGTGGTTTAAATACTTTAAATTGAGTCAAAAGTTTAATGCTTGGATTTCGCTGGTATAACTTTGATCAGTATGTATATTTTTCGGGGAATCCCCTGACTGTTTTCTCTCCAACGTCCTTGCTCCGAAAATTAAACGCTCTCCTTTTGGTTTCTAAGGAAAAATGGTTTAAATACTTTAAATTGAGTCTGTAGATTCATGTTTCGATTTCTCTTGTTTAATTCTGATTAGTATATTTTTCGGGGAATTCCCCTACTATTTGGTTTCTCCTCAAAGTCCGCGCTCCGAAAATTTAAGCCTCTTTTAGTTTCTAAGGAAAAGTGGTTTCAATACTTTAAATTGAGTCAACAGTTTAATGTTTGGATTTCGCTGGTATAACTTTGATCAGTATGTATATTTTTCGGGAATCCCCTGTCTGCTTTCTCTCCAACGTCCGCACTCTGCAAATGTAACCGTCTGTAAGTCTCTAAGGAAAAAATGGTATAAATAAGGTCAACAATTTCACGTTCGTATGTATAATCTTTATTAGTATATTTACACGCAAGATAATCATCGAGACTGAGACATCTTGGTATTACATTAATAATGAAAGACAAACGCAGTAAGATAAAAACAAACGAACAAATGATACAAAAGGTGATGATGCATCGGTTGGGCTTCAGTATCGATTACCTTTACACTAATATTTTGATACCTAATCTTTATTGTTATCAATTCTTCAATTGCGTATAATATATATATGAATACGTAATACAGTTAAGTCAGGCAGAAATTGACGATCTCAAGACGTCGTAACTCGGGGAAGAATGAAGGGGGTTAGTTTACTTTTATACGAATCACAAAATGCACTCTCATTTGCTCACGAGTCTCTCTCATTTGCTATATGCTTTCTCACTATATCTCGTGCTTTGAATTACACTCTTCTTTTTTTTTCTTTTTTATTTCACATGCAATTTTAATAGACAAAAGTTTATACATATATATGCAATATACACGTACATAACAAAGGCGAGTCAAAAGCTCAATCTTCTAATCGATGCTCTCACAAATCTTACTTCCTATCCTCTTTTTTTATAAACAATTCCAAGTCTCAATCATCTTGAAAAAGAATCATTTCTTCCAGAAGCCTTTCTCTAAATTGTTTGGTGTTGTTACTTCTGAAGCCACTTGAAAATCTTAATCGGAAATCAAGATCTCGGTTAGAAATGAAGATCCTAAAGACTTGCTTGATTGTCCTACTAGGCTAGTCTAGTAATCTGGAGCTGGACCACTTCGAAAAATTATTTTGGCAGAAACTTAGGTCGCTGGCTCTGTGTTACGTTTTCGGAGCAAAAGATTTTAATTAGCTAGAGAGTACACACACTGTCTACTTTCTATCCTGAGATTAGGAGCAGTTTCGTAATTCTAAAAATGTAATCGACGAAAATCGTTTTATTGACTTTTTCCCGCAGTTATTTACTTTTGATCGAAACGATTTAGCCGCCGTAAAATACATTCGTAGGGACTAGTGACTTTTTTTTCTTCTTCGTAGTTCAACAAATTTTACAGATTTGCATAGAAAGTTTTGATTTAGAGGAACGCAAGTCTTTTACGAATGTGCTCCTTGATTTATTTTACACGATTTTCTTTGTTCCCACTGTAGTAATTGAACACAACTAAAAACTGACTGTACAATTGAACAGACGGCTCTGATTTCTTTCGGAGCGAAAGTACTAGCTTACTGTCTCAATAAAATCTACTTACTTTTTTTATTTTTACTTTAACGGTAATCGTAAATTTAACTTTAGTGATTTTTTTTACACAACTACCTCACTCATGCGCTTTTTTTTCTCTGTCCCTCTTTCCGGATTTTGATTCGATTTCATAAATGCATCATTAATGAAAAAATCATGCTTTTTTGTGAACTGGACAATGAATGGTTTCAGCCTTATCGTCGTCGGCATTTTGATATATGAGATTCGAGAGAGCAGACAAAATTACGAGCTAAAGCGTTAGACGTTTTTTCCGGGTGGCGAATTGACTGGGAATTTATTTTAAAACTCAGGAATTTACTTCAATTTTTCCGAGAAATTACCGCTTTCTTTTTATTAATTAAAAAAAGTTTGATAATTGAACTAATGATATTACGAAAATAAAGAAAATCCTCATTTATCCTGACTTGAAACAGGAAATTTTTAACATAGAAGGGGAATTTTTTTAAATTGATGTTCGATATCAGAATTTGTGGCAATTTGAAAGATCTCTCTTCCAAATTTTTGATAAAGAAAGCACTTCAAAGTATTTGTTGGAGTAGAAGTATTTGTTCAAAGAAGAACTATCTTTGAATTGTACTTGCAAATGTTTTAGTTGAAAATTAATCTGTTTGATTCCAAATTAATTAACAAATTTAAGCCGTGGATGACAATTTACCTCTTTTATTTAAAATGCAACTATTTCACTTGAAGATTCGTCATTTTAGTTGAAAAAATCATCAGTCAGGTTTAAAATTGAACTATCGTATTGAAAATTCGTTTTTTGTTTCTTGAAAATTAATTTTTTCAACTGATTTTCGTTGAAAATTGAGATTTTAAATGACGTTTAAAATGAACGTCATGAATTAAAATAAAACCCCGGGAAAACCCGGGATTTAAAATCTACCACCGAATCGCCACCCAGTTTTTGTTTAAAATTTAACAAGGGGAACAGAGCGAAGACAATAAAAATAAAATTAACAAATTTAAAATACAAGCTAAAAATCACGACACGAGACGCTCTGTTGTCAGGAGATAAAAATCTCGAATGTCGGTTAATTAAAATTCTGTACAATCTTAACAATAGCGATATCGCGATATCTAATAAATGGCGGTAGCCATCATATATAAGCATATGTATAAGAAAATAATTAATTGTAACGAAATTATCATTAGTTACTGTAATCCTAATTATCAGAGATCTAAGTAAGACAGTGGTAGTTTAATATCACAATAAGACTACTCGGCCCTCGATTTGAGGGTGGGAGGGGGCACGTCCTTCTCAATTTTTCGATTATGATTGCGATTTAAAAAAAAATTAAACACGTTTCGACTCGGAGGCGCACTCAAGGGTAGCTCACGTTTCTAAATTCTGACGATCAACGAGAGAGAACTGTTAATAAACCTTCTCGACAACTGAACTCTTAATCTAAATCTGCAATTCGACTCTTGGCAATATTCGGGGAATCCCCTGGTTCGTCGGGGAGTCCCTGGTTCTGTTCGCAACTTCCCACTGTTTTGATTGGCTACGATTAAACCGAACCAGCAGTGATTAAAAGCGCGCGATTTTCAAACCAAATTTTACAATAAAGATACAATTTTGAAGAATAATCAGGAAGAATATAACATGAAATATTTGAAAATAGGAATATTTGGAAAACATGAAAAAATAAACATTTTTAAAACATTTACATAAAACATCAAACATTTCTTTAAATCTAAAAGTCACTTTTTTCAAGTTTAAAATTCGTCTTTTTAGGAGAAAATTCATCATTTTGGTATGCAATCAATTTCTTAGCTTGAAAATTTATTAATTTTGTTAAAAATTCGCTTTCGGTTTGAAAATTAATTTTTTTAATTGGAAATTGATCGGTTCAATTTTTAGTTCCAATTTTATCTTTCTTAGGTAAACATTCATGTATTTTGTTAACATTATTGTTTTTTATTCGAAAATTAATCTTCATGGATACAAAATTTGGTTGAAAACTCGTTCTTTGTTTGATTGCAAATTAATTTTTTTTAAATGTCAATTTAATTATTCGACATTGGGTTGAAAAGTAATCTTTTGTCGTCGAAAATATCAACTATTTGGTGAAAAATTAAATTACTTTGACGAAACTTAATTTTTTTGTAAGAAATTATTAATTTTCGTAGTTGAAAATTTATTTTCTTCGTTCAAAGATTTATCATTTTCGTTAAAAATGTATTTATTTTGATGAAAATTCGAGTTTTTTCTTTAAAAACATTTTTTAACTGAGCGTTGAACGATTTCATGTTTGATTTAAAATTTACCTTTTAAAAATTTAACTCTTCTGTTAAAAAATCATATACATATTTATTTTAAATTGCTTCTTTTTTAGTCAAAAATTAATATTCTTGATTACAAATGTTTTTTTTTAGTTGAAAATTCAACTATTTCGTGGAAAATTAATATTTCTAATAAAAATGTGTTCTAAAATAATTTCCATAAATAAAAATTAACATATTCAATTTTTAATTGGAAAGTAATCATTTTTTTGTTGGGTATTGTTCAAAATTCGGTGAAATATTCACCATTTTCGTTAAAAATTTATTTCTGTGTCTGAAAAATCATGTATTTTGTTAAAAATTCAACTTTATAGTTAGAAATTCAACCAGTTGGTTAAAAGTTAATTTTTCGAGGAAAAGATTCATAATTTTCTTTGAAAATTGATCTTTTTCGTGCAAAATATATATATTTTGTTGAAGATTTTTTTAGATATATAATTCATCTTTCCGGATGAAATTTCATACATTTTGTTAAAGATTCGTCTTTTTTATTAAAAAATTTATCTTTTTGGTTATAAGTTCAACTTTAATCTTTTTAGTTGAATATTTCTCATTTCATTTTAATTTATATTTTTTCAGTATGAAATTGAACCGTTTTATTGAAAAATTCGTCATTATTCATTACAAATTATTCTTTTTCTTAAAGAAAATGTATTATTTCACCTTTGGTGTAAAATACAAAATTTACCTTTTTGGTAGAAAATTAATCGTTCCATTTTTAGTTAAAAATTCATTTTTCTTCTTGAAAAATCGTCTTTTTTGATAAAAAAAATAATGCTGTTGCTTGAAAACTTACCTATTTGGATAAAAGAAATTTTTGTAAATTGAAAATTCATCATTTCACTTAAAGTTCAGTTTCCTGCTCAAAAATTGATCTAATATATTTCAAAGTTACCTCTTCCAGTTTGAAAAGTCACATATTTTGTTGAAAATGCGTCTTTATTGGTAAAAAAAAAAGTTTTTTTTGACGTGAATGCGTATCAAACTTTCGCGCCCTTCATGAAAACTTCTGGTTCCGGACTAATCGCAATGCGCAGTGAAAAGTGTGTGTGAGTTTATCTCGGGGAATCCCCAGTCGGCCGGGAAATCCCCTGTAAGTCGGGGAATCCCCCGGACTCTCTCCAACATCCGCGCTCCACCTCGGGTCGAATTTAAACTCCAAAATAGAATTGCTGTGCTCTACCTCTTCCAAAAAGGTAGTGGTCGTCGGAATTCGCTTGCACCCTGAAGTAAGTCGAGTCGCGCGCGAATTTTAAAACATTTACTTACGTAGTTCGGAACAAGATCAGATCATACCGTGTCTCTATAAATATCATGGGATCGCCTAAATGTTCCAGTCGATATCAGTCTAGCGTCTCGTTTAGGTCGATTTGGCCTAACAGCTTGATAATAGAATTTAGTCCCTAGCCAGCCACTTCATCAACTCAATTCAACTCCAGGCAACTCGCCTCCACTCGACTTGCGATGATCGATGATTATTGTCGCTACACTCTGATTTCGCAAGACTTGTTCGGAATGTAGAAGCTCCGGAAGCGAGTCGAACCGGGTCGATTTAGAAGTGGCTGGCGCAGACCCGACTTCACAAGATAGGCGGCAAAAAAGTGCCGGAGTCGTCTAGATTGGGATCGAGGCTGGCGACAATGTCGCCGGTGGAAGCGTGTCTCGAAGTCGCGGGTTGGGCGCCGGCAGCTAAGGCGTGACTGCTCGCACTTCCGTTCAGTTTGCTCTTGACCATCAACCCGCCAGAGTCAGTATTGTCGATGGCTGTGATCTTGGAGACGCATTTTCGACCCCGGTAGAGCCTGTAGAGAGAGTAGAGCTGCTGAGGGTCTTCCATGGTGGTTGCCCGCTGGCGAGGTGCATTTTGGACGCTCACGGTTTGAGTGTGAGTCTGCGAGGATTCCATGACACCCACTCCGGTACTTCCAACTGATGAGGTCATTGTCGATGTTGAGGAACTGAGATGGGAGGAGGAGGAGTTCAACCACTCGTGGCGCATCGCTTCGTCGGGCGTCATCCGTTTCTTTGCGTCCCATCTGAAAGAAAAGAGGACATTTTTGTACATTGTGTCGAAGTGTTGGCTTTGGGAGATTGTCCTTCGTTTAGGGTTTGAACTTACTCGAGACATCTGCTGACAAAGTCAACGAAGAGAGTGTCGTGACATCGGAGAGCGATTGCTACACTCTTACTTCCTGGCCTCCTCTTTCTTCCCTTGCTGTTCGTCAAACAACGAGGGTTTCCTTTGGAATCTGAAATAATTGGTCAGTTGAGGGTTATTTTTTTTTAGTCTGACTTAGCTCATGGAGGGACCCTTAGGAATCGTTTATAAACTACGTTACCACTTTACAATCAAAGTAACGTTAAACGTATATAAACCGTTTAGAATTTAGCGAATTTTTTCCAAAGGCAGCGTTTTTAGTAGGTTTTCAGATGATGAATGTTTTTGGTAGAACATTATCTTTTTGTTTAAAAAATTATGTTTTTAGTTAGATTAAACTTTTTCGTTGAGAATTCTTGAATTTTGTTAAAAATTAGTTTTTTGGTAGTAGTAAATTAATCCTTTTGTTTGAAAATTCATTTTTTCAAATTGTAACTTCAAATTTTTGGTAGAGAATTCTTTAATTTTTATTCAAAATTCGTATTCTTTTGTAGTAAATTAATCTTTTTGTTTAAAAAAACATCTTTTTAGTTGAAAATTCAACTTTTTGTTTGAGAATTATTAAATTTTGTAAATAATTCTTTTTTTTCATTAGAAAATTAACCTTTTTGTTTCAGTAGAAAAATAATTTTTTCGTTAAAAATTTAACTAGGATTTAAAGTTGAAATAAATTCTAAAAAATCAAAAAAAAATCTTTCTTTTTTAAAAATTCAACTTCAACTTCTTTTTGTTTAAAAATTCTTTTTTATTTGAAAATTCAAGTTGAATTTTCTTAAAAATTCGTATTTTTTCGGTAGAAATTTTTTTTTCGAAAATGTATAACTAGGTTTAAAAGTTGAACTACTTTATTAAAAATTAAACAAAAAATTTTTATATCTTTATTTCTTAAAAATTCAACTTTGTGGTTGAGAATTCTTCATTTTTCTTGAAAATTCGTCTTTTTGGATGTAAATTAATCTTTTTGTTTCAACATTCATATTTTGTAGTTGAAAGTTTAACTTTTCGCTTAAGAATTTTTGAATTTGGATAAAAATTAGTTTTTTTTTCAGCAGAAAACTAATCTTTTTGTTTAAAAATTCGTATTTGTTTTGAGAAAATCAATCTTTTTTTAAAATTCATCTTTTCGGTCAAAAATTTAACAACTAGATCTAAAAGTTGAACTTTTTTTTTAATTAAACAAAACAATTTTATTTTCTTTCTTTCTTAAAAATTCAACTTTTTGGTTGAGAATTCTTGATTTTTCTTGAAAATTCGTCTTTTTTTTTAGTAAATTAATCTTTTTGTTTAAAAGAAATTTTTTAGTTGAAAATTTAACTGCGGTTGGGAATTTTTTAATTTTATTAAAAATTCGTTTTTTTTCGGTAGAAAATTAATTTTTTTCTTTAAAAATGCATCTTCTTGGTTACAAAATTAGCAACTAGGTTTTGAAGTCGAACTACTTTCCTAAAAACCAACAACAAATATTTTTTCTATTTTTCTTCCATAAAAATTCAACTTTTTCGTTGAGAATTCGTCTTTTTGGGTAAATAGTAAATTATTATGTTTATTTAAAAACTAATCTTTTTGTAATTAAAAATTCAACGTTTTGGTTGAGAATTCTTGAATTTTGTTCAAAATTAGTTGTTTTTTTCGGTAGAAAATTAATCTTTTTGTTTAAAAATTATTTTTTTGTAGAAAATTCCGGTTGTTGTTTGAGAATTCTTAAATTTCATTAAAAAATAGTTTTTTTCGGTATAAAACTAATCTTCTTGTTAAAAATTTAACTAGGGTTTAAATTTTAAACAAATTCTTAAAAATTTTTTTAAATTCTTTCTTAAAAACTCAACTTTTTGGTTTAGAATTTATGATTTTTCTTGAGAATTCGTTTTTTTTGTAGTAAATTAATCTTTGTTTAAAAATTCTTTTTTTAGTGGAAAATACAACTTTTTGGTTGATAATTCTCGAATTTCGTTAAAAATTCTTCTTGTTTTTTTCGTTAGAAAATTTATTTTTTTGTTCAAAAACGCCTCTTTATGTTAAAAACTTAACAGGATTTAAATGTTATCTAAATTCTTAAAATAAAAATTTCTTTTTTTCTTAAAAATTCAACTTTTTGGTTGAGAATTCTTCATTTTTCTTGAAAATTCGTGTTTTTTTGTAGAAAATTAATCTTTTTATTTAAAAAATTAGTTTTTTTTTAGTAAATTAATCTTTTCGTTTCAAAATTTATATATTTAATATTTTTATTTCAACTTTTGGATTACGAATTTTTTAATTTGGTCAAAAATTCGTTTTTTTCGACAGAAAACTAATCTTTTTGTTTAAAAATTGTTTTTTATTTCCAAATTCAACTTGAATTTTGTTAAAAAAATTTCTTTCTTTCCTAAAAATTCAATTTTTGGTTGAGAATTCTTGATTTTTATTGGAAATTCGTCTTTTTTGGTAGTAAATTAATCTTTTTGTTTAAAAAATTTTTTTAGTTGAAAATTTAACTTTTCGGTTGAGAATTTTTGAATTTTATTAAAACTGAATTTTTTTCTTTAAAAATGCATCTTTTTGGTAACAAATTTAACAACTAGATTAAACTTTTTTATTGAAAAATTACCTTCGTAATTCAAAATTTACTTATTCCATTTGTGGTCGAAAATGGTTCTTTTTTAAGTGAGAATTCAACTTTTTGTTAAAACTAAAGTATTTTGTTAAAAATATTTTTTTTTTAAATTAATCTAGTTTAGTTGAAAATTCAACTTTTCGGTGGAGAGTTCTTGTATTTTGTTGAAAATTCCTCTTTTTTGGTATGAAATTAAACTTTCTTAAATCAAAATTTACTTGACACTTACTCTGAAAATCACTCTTTTATTGTAATAAAAATTTTTTTTTTAATTGGCAAAAATTGATTAGGTAATTTATGGATGATCCTTCATTAAAAATAAAATAAAAAATAAAAAAACTTACCGAAGAAGAGTCTTCGACGAGAGGCATGACTGATGAGTTGTTCAGTTGGTCTTCCCAGAACTTCCATGATGCAGGCGAGTTGCTCGACTTCATTCTCACCCGGGAACAATGGATATCCCGTAAAAAGTTCGGCGAAAATACAGCCCAAACTCCACATATCTATGGGCGTTCCATAAGGCAAGCCAAGAATTACTTCCGGACTTCTGTAAAATCTTGACTGAATATAAGTGTAGACTCGCTGATGACTATAACAGGAGGATCCAAAGTCGATCACCTTTATAGAACTGCTTCCGCGCTGCTTCAAAAGAACGTTTTCCTGCAAAGATAATAAATTTTTTTTAATCGTAGAAAAAATTATCCGGTCATTTCACGGTTCGAAAACATTTTTCCCGGTTAATAGAATTAAAAAAAATGGAATTCTATACTCAACTTTTTTCAGTTAAAATAACGAAAAACAAACATGCATTATATTATAAATATAATAATTATAAATAAGCATTCAAAGTGGAACTCTTGAATTTAAAATTTTAAAATTTCAATTCAATTCAAAAATTTAGATTAGGTTCCAAAAATATAAATCCACGTTATAATTTTTAGATAAATTCTAAATTGAAGAATTAATCAATAAATTTAAAATATTTAATTTTTTTCAACTTAAAAGTAATTAAATGAGAAGTTAAATGATTTGAATTTTAAATAGTTTAAGCACCCTTGAAAAGATCTAAAATTCTATTTCAAAGTCTTCAGAAATCTAGCAGTTATTTTACATTTTTTCGAACTTAAAATTATTTTTGAAATTTTTTTAGAATTTCTAAATAATTTTTAAATTTAATTAAATTTTTCCTAAAACTTCTAGAAAATCTTGCGAATTTAAAAAAATTTTCTTCAAATTTGCATTTATAAATAACAATTAGCAGCGATGACTGAAAAATCCTGAAAAACAAAATTCCGGAATTGAAAAATGCCCGAATAATAAAATTACGGATAATAAAATTGCCGAAAAATAAAAATAACAAATTGGAAAATTTCCGAATTTAAACAATTACAATTTTTTTATTAATATGTTTTATTGATTAAAAATACAATAATGCATATTTATTTTTTAACCTATTTTTGATGTTTAAATTTTTCAAATTTATTGTTTGAATTTAAAATAATAATAATTTTAAATAAAATATTTCTGGGTAACAAATTTGGTTTAATGTGCATAATATTTAAAAAATACAAAAAGCGTTTCCAAAATTCGAATTTTAAATTTATATACATTTTTTTGAAAATCGTTTTAAGATATGATGAAAACAGAGGGTGACCTTTTTGCGTACCTTAAAACGGATTTTCAAAAATATACATATAAATATAAAATTCGATTATTTTAAATTCAAACAATAATTTTGGAAATTGTGAACATAAACAATAATTTTAAAAAATAAATATTTATTATTGTAATTGTAATCAATAAAATATATTTATAAAAAAATGTAATTGTTTAAATTCGGGAATTTTCCAATTCGGAAATTTTCCAATTCAGGAATTTAATAATTCAGAAATTTTATTATTCGGCAATTTTCCATTTGGGTAATTTTATTATTCGGCAATTTTATTATTCACGAATTTTATTATTCCGGAATTTTTCAGTGCCGGGAATTTTACTTTTCGGCACTTTTCAGTCGTCCTGTATTATTCGGTAATTTTCCAATTTGGTAATATTATTAACTGTGATGAAATTTATTATTCAGGAATTTTCAAATTCGGGAATTTTATTATTCGAGAATTTTATTATTCGGGGATTTTCCAATTCTGTATTTTTATTTTTCGGCAATTTTATTATTCTCGAATTTTAATATTCGGGAATTCTTCAATTCGGTCATTTTTAATTTTGGAAGTCTTCAAGGCTGCACTCAAAATTTTTATAAATTAAAAAATAGAAACTTAATTTTTGGACAGATTTTTCTTCTGACAATTTGTAACATTCCCGGTTAAGAAATAAATTCCCGGTCATTTCCCGGTCTCAGAAAATTCCCGGTCACTTTCCGCTTTGACCCGGGAATTTTTTTTTTCATTTTTCCCGGAAAATGACTGTGAATTTATTTTTTGACCGTGATTTTTACAAATGTTTAGAAAAAAACGCTTATAATTCTTAAAAACATTCGAGTAAGTTGCAGAGATATTTAGGAGATTTGAGCAAATTCAAAATTAATTTTAAATGATTTAAAATAATTTAAAGTGCGGTGCAATAAATAGCCCAAGGCCTAATTTTAAAAAGCAAATTATAGATTTTGGCAGATTTTGAAGAAAAAAATGTAGAAGCTTTTTAAGAATTATTACGGGCTTCAGGAGAATAAAAATCATTTCCTAGGAAAATTAAAAAAGATTTTTATTTTCATAAACTTATTTTAAGAGAATATTTAAAAAGATTAATAACGATTTACAACAATTTAAAAATGAATTTAGAAGATTTTAAGAAAATTTCTTCAATTTGGCATAATTTAAAAAAATTAATTTGAAAAAATGTAATAATAATTCTGAATTGTAACCGGAAATTTTCAAATTTTAACAAATTCATAGCTAGTAATATAAATTTTTGAAAAGGAACAAAATTCTGAATTAGAACTGAGAATTTTCGAAAAGTATTAAAATTCCGGATTTGAATTTGAACAAGGAATTTTCAAGTTTTAAGAAATTTTAAATTGGAACTGAAATTTATCCAGGAAAATAACAATTATCAATGGAAAATTTAATTTTGCATACAAAATTATTATTTTGTTTTAAAGCGAGGTATTTTCGAAAAAAATTTAAATTCTGAATTCCGACAGGGAATTTTACAGAAAAAATTCTAATTCTTACAATCGGTTAAAATGGAGAATTTCCGAAAAGAATAAAAATCCTGAGCATTTTTCAAAAAATTAAAATTTCGGATTTAAACAGCGAATTTTCCATTTTTTGTCTTGGATTTTTTTTAATTTCCTAAAATATTGTAAATCCCCCTCACGATAAATCAAATAAAAAGTTTTTTAAAAAATCCATTGAATTCAGTTAATTTAGAAGAATTCAATTGAATTAAAAAATTCTAAATAATTCCGAAGAATTAAAAGAATTCAGGGTGAATTTCTCAAAATAATTTTAAATCTCTTTAAATCTTTGAAACCCTACAAAATATCTTAACTTTAAAAAAAATTCTTTAAAAACCATTAAATTATTATTAAATTTCATGAAATTCTAGGAAATGTCGTGATATTTCCTGATAAATCCTGAAAATTCTATATTTTTAAATATTTCATTTTTTATTGATGAAATTAATAAAAAAAAATCCTTGGAATTTTTCTAAATTTCCTCAAATATTTCAAATTCTTTGAAATCCTACAAAATATCTCACAATTCTCGTGAATAAATTCTATAAAACCTACTCAAATATATATAAATATATATAAATATATAAAATATATAAATATATATCTGATAAAATCCTGTGAAATATAAAACATTCCTTTTTAGTTAAAAATTCGACTTACTTGGTAGAAAATTAATCTTTCTGGATGAAAATTCGTCTATTTTGGTAGAAAATTAACCCTCTTAGTGTATACGATTTTTGGTTTAAAAATTATCGTTAATTTTAATTTTTTCTAACATTAATTTTCTACAAAATACATGAACTTTTAAACAAATAGTTGAATTTTAAAAACTAAAAAAAGATTAATTTTTAAACAAAAATTGAATATGTTAAATTTTAGGTATAGAAATTATTTTCAATCAACAAACGAAGAATTTTCAAAAAAATAGTTCAGCTTTTAACAACAATAAAAATATTTTTTTGTTAAATTAATTTTTACGAAATAGTTGAATTTTCAATCAAACAAAAAAGATTTATCAATTTTCTTATAGAAAATTTACTATTTCAACTTTGGTTTAAAATATAAAATAGTCCTTTTTAGTTAAAAATTCGACTTTCTTCGTATAAAATTAATCTTTCTGGATGAAAATTCGTCTATTTTTGTGGAAAATTAATCCTCTTAGTCTATACGATTTTAGGTTTAAAAATTATCGTTAATTTTAATTTTTTATAAAATTAATTTTCTACAAAATACATGAACTTTTAAACAAATAGTTGAATTTTAAAAACTAAAAAAACATTAATTTTCAAACAAAAATTGAATATGTTAAATTTTAGGTATGGAAATTATTTTCAATCAACAAACGAATAATTTTCAACAAAGTAGTTTAGCTTTTAACAACAATGAAAACATTTTTTATACAAAAAAATTAATTTTTCACGAAATAGTTGAATTTTCAACCAAACAAAAAAGATTTATCAATTTTCTTACAGAAAATGTACTATTTCACCTTTGGTTTAAAATATAAAATTGACCATTTTAGTTGAAAATTCTACTTTCTTGGTAGAAAATTAATCTTTTTGAATGAGGATTCACCATGTTAATAGAAAATATTTTTTTTTCCTTTAAAATAAATTTTCTTAACTGAAAATTTAACTATTCTCTTTTTGATTAAAAATTGATCTTTTTTAGTTAAATCGTATTTTTTGGTAAAAAAAATGTTATAGGTTGATTTAATCTCTTTAAAAAAATTTGTGCGGTCCTGTAAAATCGTTCCATATCTTCCGAAATTCTAGAAAATACATGATCCTAAAATATTTAAAATGCTCCAAAATCCTTTCAGATTAATGAAATTAATTAATAATTCCTTGAACTTTTTATAAGTTCCCTAAAATATTTTAAATTAAAAGATCTAGAAAATGCTTTAGAATTTTAAAAAATCGGAATTCACTTACTGGTTTCAGATCGCAGTGAATAATATTTTCTCTGTGGAGCAACCTCAGACAATTTATAAGAGAATTGGCGAATCTCCGGATTAGACTTAGGCTAAATCCTTGGTAATTATTCTTCTTAATTAGCTCGTATAAGTTTAAACTGAAAAGAAAGAATCGATCGTGAGACTCGAAGTTCTGTTGAATTTTTTCAGTAAAATTTTTAAGTTTCTATTTTATTCACCTCATTAATTCAAAACTAATGCAAAGATGATTTCTAAAGTAGAAATACTCTAGCATGTGAATGACGTTGTGTTGCGAATTAGACTCCATGTCTTTTTTCCTAAGGTGGTCCAAGATTCTCACTTCGATCAGAGCCTGATGGTGGAACCTTTTTTTGTTTCTGATTATTTTGATGGCGATATGCTGCCCCGTTTTGTGATCCAAGGCCCGGATGACTTGGCCGAAACTACCCTTTCCAATCACTTCAAGAATCTCGTACCTGATAAAAGGAATAGAATGTGAATGATGATTTTGGGGAGGATTTTCCGCAAAAGGTTATGGGCCCAGGTTTTACCTGTACGAGATGTGATCGTGAAGTACTTTGTTGTAGCTTCCGTTGTCGTCATCGTATCCTCCATTTTGCGAGGCACCTTCCTCGCCATGGATCTTGCAAGCCGATAGGCCCAAGTACCAAATTTCAGAATATTTTTCAATCTCCGCCCGCTCGAATTCCGTGATCTTCGAGCCATAGAACTTGGTGGCTTCCTGAGGCGTCATTGGCAATCTTCCACCTGAGAGATTGAAAACCTTTTTATTTTCTATCGCGAATCGAAAATCGTGAGCAATAATAACTAAACATCTTAGATAAACTGCAGATTTTGAATTTTAAATTTTTGGCGCGCTTTGGGTTTCTTTTTAAATACGCGTGAACCCGCCTTTGTGAACTTTAGGCGGGTCTAGAGATCCTCTGTGTAGAGTTGTGTCACAAGTTCTCACTGTTTTGATAGGCCACGATTAAACCGGAAGTGATATAAAAAGAGCGCGATTTTCAAATCAAATTTTACAATAGACTTATAATTTTGAAGCATAAAATGAGGAAGAATATCAATTATTTATTTAATATCATATTTATTTACTTGAAAGTTTAATTATTTTGTAAAAAATTGGTTTTTTGGGTTTAAAATCAATTTTTTTAATTATAAATTTCTTGGTTACAATATTTTGTTGACAGGTCGTTCTTTATTTGATTGAAAATTAAGTATATTTTAATGTCAATTTGATTATTCGACATTTGGATGAAAAGTAATCTTTTATCGTTGAAAACATTAACTATTACGTTAAAAATTTATGTATTTTGTCGAAAGTTAATTTTTTGGGTAGAAAATTATTTATGTTCATGGTTGAAAATTTATTTTCTTGGGTGAAAATTCATCATTTTTGTTACAAATGTATTTCTGTGACTGAAAATTTTATTTATTTTGTTGAAAATTTGCCTTTTGGAAGAAAAACAATCTTCATGGTTAGAAATTCAACTATTTGGTTAAAAACACAATTTTGGGGGAAAGATTCATAATTTTCGTTGAAAATTAATCCTTTTTGTTGAAAATCTATATATTTTGTTGAAGATTAGACTTTTGTGCTAGAAAATTAATTTCCTTGATTGCAATTTCACCTTTTTTTAGCAATTCAATTATTTATTACAAAATCAGTTTTCGGTTAAAAATTTATTTTTTTCTTGAAAAAAATTTATTTTCTAACAGAAAATTTATTATTTCACCTTTGGTTTAAAATATAAAATATTCCTTTTTAGTTAAAAAGTCGACTTTGTCGGTAGAAAATTAATCTTTTTGGATGAAAATTCGTCTTTTTTTGTTAGAAAATTAATCTTCTTAGTCTCTTCGATTTTTGGTTTAAAAATTATCATTAATTTTAATTTTCTCTAACATTAATTTTCTACAAAATACATGAATTTTTAAACAAATATTTTAATTTTCAACTAAAAAAATATTAATTTTCAAAACAAAATCTAATACGTTCGATTTTATACTATTGCGTTTAAAATTTACGTTCATTTTTTAGAAAATTATTTTTTGACTAGAAAATTACCCTTTTTTTAGATGAAAATGTATCTATTTTAGGACAAAATTGAGGTATTTGTTGAAAACCCGCCTTTTTATAGAAGAGTACTCTCATTAGTTGAAGCTTCATCTTTTTGGTTGAAAATTAATTTCTTTGATTAACAATTTGAATATTTTCATGAAAATTCGCTTCCTTTTTGGTTGAAAATTTAATTTACTAACTGAAAATTTAACTGTTTTATTTTATATAGAAAATTTATCCTTTCAGTTAAAAATTCATGTATTTGGTAGGATATTATTCTTTTTAGTTGAAGATTCATCATTTTTGTTGAAAATTCACTTAAAATATTCCATTTTTTGTTGCAAATTTACCTTTTTAAATAGAAATTTAATCTTTTTCGTTAAAAAATATCTGTTACGTATAAAATTTAACTATTCTATTTTTCTCAAGAATTTATTTCTTTGGTTGAAGAAACAAAATATTTAGTTAAAAAAAATGTTGTATAGAAAATTTATTTTTTCTCTTGAAAATTCCACTATTTGGTGAAAATTTATATTTTTCGCTGAAAATTCGTTTCTTTCTGTTAAAAATTATTTTTTATTTAGCTGAAGATGTAACTATTCCATTTTTGCTTGAAAATCTAATTTTTTAGTTGAAAATTAATTAATTTTGCTGGAAACTCGTTTTTTTTGTTTGTTCAACATTTACTTTTCTTACTGCAAATTGAACTATCCTATTGTTTTTGCTTGTAAATTTATAATTCTTAGTCAAAAAGTTATATATTCGATAAACACAATCTTTTTTAGTAGAAAATTCATCTTTTGGATTTAAAATTGAATTCTTTTGTAGAGAATTTTGTTTAATTTGATTGTTTTAACTGAAAATATAGTTCTTCTGTTTTTGGTTGAAAAATAATTTTTTTGGATGAAAATTTTTTTTTAATTGTTTTTTTTGTACATGTACTTTGTTGAAAATGAGTCTTTAGGTAGAAAATTAATGCTTTGATTGAAAAATCGACTAACTATTTGGTCAAAAATTCATTTCTTTGGTTGAAGATTCATCATTAAAAGTTAATTTTTATTGTAGCAACCCATGCATAAAAGTTATTATGAATAATAAACGTAGAAAATACGATTTTTAAAATCCTAATTCAAAATCAGTAAAATTACCAAAAATAAATTAAGACTAATTAATTACCGCAGTGATAAATGTTATATCACACAATTTTTTAAATATTTTTAAGGAGACGTGAATTACAATTACTAATTACTTATTGTATAAATTTTATAATATATTTAATATGGTATATAAATAAATAAATCATATTTATACTACTAAAAGTAATAATTTTGGTTAAAACAACAACGTCTTATTACCTTTTTATTAAAATTTGGAAACATTTATAATGCTAAATTAAAGAAAAAATCTTTTTTGTCTGAAGTCGGAATTAATAACGTTTTTTACATGAAAAGCGCATTATTTTTTTATCCGTTACTCCAAGATTCTAATTTAGGATTAAGAAATTATTTTGGATGCGTTTTCCAATCATTATTTATCATAAATATTACATCTGAATATTTATATAATTCAAAATCAGCGCGCTAACAGTGACCAATCGGATTGTCGACGCGACGCAGGCGCAGTTTAAAAAGTTCCCAAAATTGGGAACACTGACATAGCCGCGAAGCTGATAAAAAACTAACCTTAACTGACTAATTGAAAATTCTGTTTTGAGAAAATGTAGTGTCTAAAATTGATAGGAAGTGGTAAATTTTGCTTACAATATCCGTCGACGTTGGAAGTAGAATGGAGAGGATCGTGGTGTGGCAAATTGTGAATGGTATTGGCGTTAGAGTTGTTCGCATTATTGTTGTCCGATCTATCCAACCTTGTCGTTTTGGTGCTCCCAAGAGACGGTAACTTCTGTAACAAAAACAGAAATCATCTATAACTTGACTGATAAACAAATATTTTTAGCTGAAAAAATGGATTTGCTGTATTGAGCAAAATGAGAAGAACGATTTCTCGGTTGTCGAAATGGAATAGTTTTACAATTTCTCTTCTCAAATCGAAGATAATACCAGGCCTCAAGATAGGCCTCCTTATTGTGCCCTATATTCAGTTAAGGTCCCTAAAGTACCCTATTTTCAAGATTTGGTCCCTATCGGTACTCTAATTGAGTAAGGCACTCGGAAAAAAATAACAACAATCAGAGAATTTATGGGAGATGTAACTGTTAAAAAATAGGGTTGTCCCACAGTCACTTTTTTAAATGAAAAAAGGACATTAGTCATTTTTCATTCAATAAATTAATTCATGGGCATTTATCAAGGTTCCGAAATTTTTTAAATAGATTTCAATAAATTGAAGGAGTTTTTAAGATTTTAGACAATTTAAAAAAATTTCAAGGATTAAAAAAAAATTTAATTAATTTGCAGTGATTTTAAAGCTTTTGAAATATTACAGGATAAAGAATTTCTTAGAGATGAGGTATTTTTTCGAGTTTTAAATATTTGACGCGAGTTGGAATTCACCCTGAACTCTTTTAAATTCTTTGGAATTCTCTTGAATTTTTTAAGTATAATTTTTTAAAGTTTTTATTTAATTGATCCTGATCTCTATTAACCCTATCAAAGAGAAATTATTTAGAACACGGAAATAGGGAAAGGAGTGGACATGCTTTTCTATTAAAATCCCCCAAGGTGGGGATTTAGAAGTTTGAACTTTTATCCCCAGAAAAGTGTTTCTCCCTTGGGTTTCCTCGAAAGTCATATTTGACCATTTTCGATGTTTCTGACCCTTGTTGAGTGTCAACGACCGGGATGAATAATTGGCAACGCGTGTAGAACCGAGTGAACAAAAAAACGGGGAAAAGCCATAAAAAGTGGTTATAGTCACCATTTTACCGGGAACCCGTGGTTCGCATAATTGAGGTCTTTCGCGAGTTTCACATGCCGATAAAAGAAGGATAGAGAACACGCGATTTGTTGAACTCGACAATGAACTCGTTCAAATAGCTTAGCCATTGACCGCGACATTCTGCACCACAGGCTAACCGGAAAATTTCAATTTGCAAATTTGAAATTTTAATTGTGTGGGAAACATTAATCGGTCATATTTAAAGATGACAGTACTGTCCAGGAGTATGAGGACATCTAAAACAACTAACGATTAAGAAAATGCGTCGAATGACCCCTATTTTAGAAAGACAGGTACAATTTCTGATGTTTGACAATTTGCTTGAATCAACTTGATATTATAAGTTTTCTGTGAATTTTATTAATCGGGAATTTTCAAATTCGTTAATATTATACACAGTTCTTAAAGT
>JAWWLR010000002.1:19609413-19620027 GCA_035041075.1 Acraspis erinacei
TCATTCATGTTTTCCGCCATATATTCATTGGGCTTTAAAGTCTCTTACCTGTGTTTGTGACTCATATCAAAATATACATAAGCGACATAACATTTTCTGAGAACGGAAGAGCAGGAAATCTCTCTTGATTCAGACAGCCTCAGAATGACCCAAATTTCCTTATTTTATAATACAATACGAACACGAACCTGATAAGAATGAAGAATATTATCTATCACTCAGAATACGGTTTCTTTTTTTTTTAGACAAACGACATTTTTATCTTCTGGACTTCTCTTTCTGTGTCATCAAAAACACCAACTGTGCGGAGAAAGCAAAATTTAATTACTATGACACATCTTTGTAGAAATTTCAATTATTCTCGAAACTCATTGCAGTTAGAGACTTCAAAAGAAGATAGTACTTTTCACTCTTTTACGAGCTTTCTTAGAATTGTTTAGAAAATTAAACTGGGAAATATAAGATTTTTTTAAGAATTAAAAATTTTAATTAGAAAAGAAACAAGAGTTAATAATGTTAAATAATTCAGACTTATTAATGTTAATTAATTTATAATTAATGTATAAATGAAAATAAATTAATTTTCAACCACATAGCTCAAATTTCTATCAAAATAAAAATTTTCAAGAAGATAAATAAATAATGAACCAAATAGTTGAATTTTCAATTAAAAAAGATAAGTTTTCATCCAAAAATGGAATTGTTACATTTTCCATTTAATAAATTATTTTGAAAAAAATTTTGAACCACTTAAATTGAATTAAAACATTTTAATCCTTAACAAAATAGTGAAATTCTCAACAAAAAAATCAATTTTCAACGAACAAGATTAATTTTCAACCCAAAAAATACGAATTTTGAAACAATTATATAAATTTCCTAACAAATTCTTAAATTTTCAACTTATAAACGATACATTTTTAACCAACGATTAAAAAGTTACATTCTCAATTTAAAAAATTATTTTAAAACGAAAACAAAACATTTAAATTTTCCATGGAAAAAGATGAATTTTCAACAAAAATTTTCTTCTTTTAAATTAGTTAAACTTTCACCCAATTTTTAATGTTCAGTCATAAAAGATAAATTTTCAACTAAATAGTTCAATTTTCAATCAGAGATATTAATTATCAGCTAAGATCATGAATATTTAACTAAAATATTTCAATTTTTAGTGAAAAAATAAAGTTTGAACAAAACAAAAAATGCATTTTTTAGCTAAAATTATAAATTTTCAACTGGAATAATTCAATCTTCATTAAAAAAATTATTTAAAAAAAAAATTAATTTTCAAACAGCTATAAGTTTTCAACTAAAATGATCCATCTTCTAACAGAATAGTTCAATTTTGAGTGAAAAAATAAATTTGCAATAAAAAAAAAATAATAATTTGAAACCAGCGATAAATTTTCAACAAAAATGATGAATCTTCAACTAGAATAGTTCAATTTTCAGTTAAAAAATTAATAAAAAAATAATTTTAACAGCGATGAATTTTCTACTAAAATGATGAATCTTCAACTGAAATAATTCGATTTTCAGTTAATAAATTCATTTTAAGCACAAAAAAAATAAAAAGGTAAAATAATTCGATTTTCAGTTAAAAAATTAATCAACTAAAAAACTAATTTTCAACCAGCGAAAAAACAATTAATTTTTAACCAGAGATGAATTTCCAACATATAAAGCATAACTTAACAACCAAAAATGGAATAGTGAAATTTTCAGTACAAAAATTAAATTTCAATAAAAAAACCTATTTGAAAAATAGTTCAATTTTCAGCCAAAATAATGAATTTAAAAAACAGAGGAAATTTCAAACTAAGACCAGTTTTACACCAAAAAAGACGAACAAGTTACATATTCAGTTTAATAAATTTTTTTTAAACAACAAAAGAGACCAAATTTTCAACACAATAATTAAAATTTGCACCAAAGAGATAAGATTTCTTAATTAAAAAAAAAAAAAATTACTTAAACTTCCACCCAATTTTTAATTTTCAGTTATAAAAGATCAATCATCAGTTAAAAAAGAGATTTTAAACAAAATCATTTGCAATCAAAAGTGGATTTTTAAATAAAATTATGAATCTTCAACCGGAAAAAATTAATTTTCAGTTAAAAAAAATGAATTTACAACAATAATAAAATTATTTTTGAAACAGCGATAAATGTTTAACTAAAATGATAAGAAATAGTTAAATTTTAAAATTATAAAATTAGTTTTGAACAAAATAAAAAACGGAAGTTTCAGCCAGAAAAGAATTTTCAACCAAAATGGTGAATCCGTAATTGGAATAGTTCAACTTTTAGTTTAAAAAAATAATTTTCAACAAAAAAAAAAACATTTTTAACCAGAGATGAATTTTCAACTAAAAGAATGAATCTTGAACTGGAATATTCAAATTTTCCAACTTATAAAGAATTAATCTACAAACAAAAATGGAAGAGTTAAATTTTCAGTATAAAAATTAAATATCAATAAAAAAAATTATTTTCAATTAAATAGTTACATTTTCAAATACAAAAAATAATGGTCAACTACAATCATAAATTTTTAACTAGAATAGTTCAATTTTCAGTTAAATCAATTTATTTTCAACCAAAAAATCATTTTCGACTAAAAATTAATTTTAAAATAAAATTATGAATCTTCAACTCATAAATTTTGATCTAAAATGATGAATTCTTAGCTGAAACAGGTCAATTTTTAAATTATAAAGTTAATTTTAAACAAACAAAAAAAAAAACAAATTTTCAGCCTGCGAAGAATTTTCAACTAAAATGAAGAATATTCAACTGGAATAGTTCAACTTTCAGTAAAAAAATATGAATTTTTAAATTAAATCACTGACAAAAATATTAGATACATCAGAATGGCCGCAAAACTTAATGTTCAAAATGCCCTTATTTTTACCAATTTTACATCTTCCCTGCCCATTAATATTCAAAGCCCAGAATCTCTGAATTTAGCAAAAAAATTTTTAAAACCCTTGAATTTTTCCTGACTTTCCGTCCTTTGTCTTACCTCCGACTACTGAAAGTTAAGGAAATATTTTGTCTACTTAAAAAATTTATATACAGTAGAACCTCGATTATCCGAGTTATTATAGACCGGCCTCAGCTCGGATAATCGGGAAACTCGGATAAAATCGAATTTTAAATAAAAAGAAAGTCTCAATTACTACAATTAGATGTTTAAATTTTTTTTTAGAAATTGTTCATATTACATATGCCATGATGTATTTTTATTTAAGAACGATCCATACAGTTCTTAACCTAGAGATATTTATCAATAATGCATAAGGCTCGGATAATACCGAATACTCTTGTACGGATAAGACGGGTCAACTGTTTGTGTTGAAACCTCGGATAATCGTGAACTCGGATAAAGCGGGCCCGGATATGACGGGTGGACTATTTTTGTTTCAATCCCGGATAATCGCGAACTCGGATAAAGCGGGCCCGGATAAGACGGTTGAACTATTTTTGTTGCAAGCTCGGAGAAAGCGGGCCCGGATAAGATGGGTCAACTATTTTTGTTGCAAGCTCGGATAATCGCGAACTCGGATAAAGCGGGTCCGGAAAAGACGGGTCAACTATTTTTGTTGCAAACTCGGATAATACTGAACTCGGATAAAGTGGGCTCGAATAAGACGGGTCAACTATTCGTGTTGCAACCTCGGATAATCGCGAACTCGGATAAGACGGGTCAACTATTTTGGTTGCAAACTCGGATAATCCTAAATTTGAATAATCCTAAAATGGGATAATCCTAAAATCGGATAATCCTGAACTCGGATAAAGCGGGCCCGGATAAGACGGGACAAAAATTTTTTTTGCAAGCTCGGATAATCGTGAACTCGGATAAAGCGGGCGCGTATAAGCGAGGTTATACTGCATTGATTAATTCATGTATGAGTCATGTAAATTCTCGAGAGAATACGGAAATGTCTCTGTCGAAATGGCTCGAAATCACTAAAGTGAAACCACGTGCCTATTAAATCACATGACTCGTACGCAAATGTGGAACGCAATGCAGAAAGTGATATGGAGCAACTTGGATTCCATAGCAACATCTCATGGTAGCAGTGGCAAGTTTCAACACCCATTTAACTTGACGCAAACTATCCGAGAGATAGGAGATTAAAATACGAAATCCGACAATGTTAAATGCATTTCGAACCTGTAACCTTCTAAGCATTTATGATATCCTATTTCAATCAATTGCATATTTTCAACTCAATTTCAATTGTTTCTAGCATAGTGAAATACCAGAGATTTGCTGCAGACTTTTTTGGACGACCAACCGTTATAATCTTAATCCCCAGGTATGCTAATCTCACAGGAATCTTGGTTTCGAAACTAGTTTTCTAAATATACGAACATGTGTTTTAAACTGGAGACTTGGAGAGAGTCACCGGAAATTCTTCAGTTCTGTGCATGCAAGGATTTGGCCAACTCATTCGCTTTATGATAGCGAAAAGGTTCCTCGAAGACTTAGCCTATCTTAATTCTCCCAAGAAAAATAATACCCGGAAAGAAGCCTCCTGCTGCACGCTTATCTTCCACAACATCCCGAGTGTTCCAAACGTGTTTCTTTTAAAATCTACAAATATTGCTCTTTCGTCAAAGATGGAAACAAACTAATTAAATTAAAAATAATTAAATTTTGAACATAATAGTTCAATTTGCTACCGCAAAAAATAAATTTCCAACAAAAAAGTGTCATAGTTTATATTTCAATCCAAAAAGATGAAATTTATAAAAAAAAAAAGAATTTTTAAACCAAAAATACGAATTTTAAAAATACGACCTTTAAACTAAAAGACGAATTTTCCCTTAAAAATGGAATTTTCAAAGAAAAAATATGAATTCGGCAAAAAATTAATTTTCCACGAAACTAGTGCATTTTTGCCCAACAAAAATGAAATTTCAACCAAGAAAATAATTTTTTTTACCAACAAAGGAGAATTTTCAAATAAAAAAAAAACTTTTAACCAAAGAGATGAATTTGCAACTACAAGAACAAATCTTCAAAAAAATTATTTCTTAAAAAAGTGATTCAAGCAAATCTTTCAAACAAACTAGTTAAATAGTCAAGCAAAAGATATTAATATTTAAACCAAAGGTTGTACTTTCATACAAAAAAATTGAAGTTGAATTTTATTTTACGAAAGATTTCAGTTGACTTTTCACGATCGAAATATGAATTTTTAAAGAAGAAATAAGTATCTGCGAAAAATTCAATTTTCACTGCAAAAAGAAAAATTTTGAACCGTAGGATGACTCTTTGAAAAAATTGTTAAATTTTCAATTAAAAAGTTAAATTTTTATCCAAGGAAGATAAAATTTCTTTTAAAGCAGATGAATTTTTAATTAAAATTTTTTTTTAAAGTTGAATTTTCATCCAGCAAAAATTTAATTTCTTTTTTTAACACCAAAATATTAAATTAAAACAAAAATTAAATTTTCTACAAAATATTTAAATTGTCAACAGAACATAAGAATTTTCATCTAAAAAGTATGACTTTTTAGCAAAATTATTGAATTTTCAACCGAACAGTTGCATTTTTGTCCAAGAAAAATGAAAATTATACTAAAATAAATGAATTTTGAAATCAGAAAGACAAAAATATTTTAAAAACAGTTGAATTTTCATCGAAAAAGATTTAAATTTACTTTTCGACCAAAAAATACGAAGTTTAAACAAGAAGTAAGTTTTCTAGGAAATAGATTAATTTTCAACAAAACAGTTGCATTCTTATCCGAGAAAGATGCAATATTGAATTTGCAACTAAAAAGAATGTTTTTCTAAGGAAATTTTTGCGAATTAGTAAAAATTACAAATAATTTCTCCTGAAGATTATTTTTTTACTTGTCAATTTTATTATTTATATTACATTTGCACCTACCGATATATATATTTCCCTACAGTTTTTATTTGTTAAATAATATAGTTGTCAACTGGTTGAAATCTTCAGATATCCTGAAGGCTATCTGGACAATTTATAAAATAAAAGTCTACGTCTTTGTAGTAACAGAAACAAATCCTGGCATAATCTTATTTGCATCCTTCGATTTATTTTATTTTTTAACGTAGTTTTCATTTGTTACATAATATAGTGGTTGACTGCTTGCAATTTTCAGATAACAATCGGGGGTTTGTGTGATATTTGATTTGATGACATTTCTGATAAAAGGATAAAATCCTGGCATAGTCTCATTTGCACTCTTCGATTTTTTTTGTAGTTTTGTTTTGTTCCGCAATGTCGTTCTTAACTTTTTGAAATCTTTAGATATCCTTAGGGTATTTGCGCTATAGTTCGTTGATAAAATCTTGGATGAAAGTGCAATGCTTGAACATTTTAAAAGAAATATTTAAAAATTGTTTGGACAATGTAAAAAATGAAAGTCTGCGTATTTTTAATATTAAAACCAAACCCTGGCATACTCTCATTTAAACCAATCGAATTATTTTTTGTTTTCATCTAGTTTTCTTTTGTCCCACAATGTCGTTCTTAACTTTTTGCAATCTTTAGATATCCTCAGGGTGTTTGTGTGATAGGTATTGCTCAAATCTTTGATGAACATGTAATATTTGTAAATTTGGAAAGAAATATTTAAAAATTGTTTGGACAATGTAAAAAATTAAAGTCTGCATCTTCTTAATATCGAAACCAAATCCTGGCATAGTCTCATTTGCACCTATCGAATTATTTTTCGTTTCATGTAGTTTTCATTTGTTACATAATATAGTTGTTAACTGTTTGTAATCTTTAGATATCCTCAGGGTCTTTGTGTGATATTTCATTTGATGAACTTTCTGATAAAAGGATAATATTCTTAAAATTTGAAAAAAAACATGGAAACATTGTCTGGACAATTTGCAAAATAAAAGTCTACGTCTTTGTAATTACAGAACCAAATCCTGGCATAGTCTCATTTGCACCCTTCGATTTTTGGTGTGTAGTTTTCTTTTGTTCCACAATGTCGCTCTTAACCGTTTGCAATCTTTAGATATCCTCAGGATATTTGTGCTATAGTTCGTTGATAAAATCTTAGATGAAAGTGCAATGTTTGAAAATTTTGAAAGAAAGATTTTTAAATTGTTTGGACAATGTAAAAAATGAAAGCCTGCGTCTTTTTAATCTTAAAACCAAATCCTGGCATAGTCTCATTTGCACCCATCGAATTATTTTTTGCTTTCATCTAGTTTTCATTTGTTAAACAATGTAGTTGTTAATTGGTTGCAATCTTTAGAGATCCTGGGGATTTGTGTGCTATAGTTCGTTGATAAAATCTTGGATGAAAGTGCAATGTTTGAAAATATTAAAAAATTGTTTGGACAATGTAAAAAATGAAATTCTGCGTCATTGGAATAACAGAACCAAATCCTGGCATAGTCTCATTTGCACCCTTCGATTTGTTTTGTGTAGTTTTCTTTTGTTCCACAATGTCGTTCTTAACTTTTTGCAATCTTTAGAGATCCTTAGGGTATTTGTGTGATAGGTATTGCTGAAATCTTTGATGAAAGTGCAATATTTATAAATTTGGAAAGAAAAATGCAAACATTATCTGGACAATGTAAATAATGAAAGTCTGCGTCTTTTTAATATTAGAAACAAATCCTGGCATAGTCTCATTTGCACCCAACGATTCATTGTTTGTTTTCATTTAGTTTTCATTTGTTACATAATATAGTAGTTAACTATTTGCAATATTTAGCTATCCTCAGGGTGTTTGTTTGATATTTCATTTGATGACATTTCTGATAAAAGGATAATATTCTTCAATGTTGAAAGAAGCATGAAAACATTGTCTGGACAATATAAAAAATGAAATTTAATGTCATTTTAATATCAAACCCAAATCATGGCATGCTCTTAGTTGCTCCCACATTTTTTTCTTCTAGTTTTCATTTGTTACCTAACACCATGAGCTGTTGGCAACCTTCAGATATCCAGTGATTCTTTTATAGATTTCTTATTGACGAAATCTTCAATGAAAGTGCAATGTCAGTCAATTTAAAAAGAAACATGGAAACATTTTCTGATCAATGTTAGAAAATGAAATTCTTTAATATCAGCACCGATCGATATGATTTATCAATCGTTATCAGTAGATTACAAAGAATTATGTTTGTAACTGAGATATCTTCACATTTTATGAGATAGATATTCCGTTTCCTTAAATTTATGATAATCTTGGTTTTTGTAAATAAGAATCCGTTGGTGTCCAACTTCAAATTGCTTCCGCAAAGAAACGTCAATTTTCCACATTCGTTGTCCAGGAGATTCTTTTTTATTCCCAGAAACCTCCAGGAATCAGTTTTCGTAATTGAAGCAAAAATTCTCTAAAACAGTCTACTTCTTTCCCGTGTACTCAAATACGAAGAGAAGAAATCTGCGACTTCTTTGCGTTCCGCTTCGGGAATGAAGGAGTTCGCGAAGCGTGTTTTTCAAATTGGAAGTATTTTTAGAGACGGTGAGGCGCTCGGAGGTGAAATCAAGTCAATTTGATGCGAGCCTGTATTTTATCGATAGAGCGAGAAAGAGGATCTTGCGCTATTACAAACAATGTTGCAAGCTACAGAAATGTGTAAGTGTAAGTACAGGCGATGCGCCCATGGAGCGAAATTGACCATGGACTTTCCTGACCCACTTGGGTTTAATTGATTCGTCTCTATCGCTCCTCTTTTTCATGTCTCGTCTATGTACAGTGTTTTCGTATCAACCTTATCCCATCCAATTTATTCTCCCATAAATAATTCAAACGAAAGCTAAAAAAATACTTCAAAAACTGTACTTCTTCAAAGATTGGAAGGCTTATTAAATCTTCCTCGACTCAAATGCCTTCTAGACCTCCTTAAATGTCCGCCGGACTTCTCTAAATGCCTGCTGCCTCCTTAACTGCCCATAACCAGCTTAAATCCCCGCTACCTCTCTAAATGCCCGCCCCTACGTAAATCTTTTCGCAGCTTCCTTTAAATGCCTCTCCAACCTCCCTAAATGCCTACCCTTTGACATACGAGCCTAATTTTTAAATAAAATTATAATGAATGATACAAATTTTCTTTAAAACCCAAAAAAACTCACCCTTTCCACCTCTTGGTAGAAAGACGCTCGTTCTTTGATTCGCCTACTCACCTGGAAAAAGAAGAAAAGAAAATAAATTTTGGATCCGGATGAAATAGAATGGTTCTTATGCTATTGAGTCTAATTGTTTAAATAAAGATGAAAGGGTCGGAGTCATTTTCATTGGTGCTAATTCTATTACTGGCGTGCATCGTAGTTCAAATTGAAATAAATCGGTGACAAACGGTTGATGCAATGAGTTGCAGTTACCCTTTGGAAGGCTCGTAAAGTTCATTGGGCCTTTGTGGCTTCTTTTCTCCTTTTGTCACTTTGTTACGGGAATTAACTACCCGAAAAATAGACTTTCAAAGGGAGGCGAATGGAAGCTCGAGGAAAGTTGGTAAAGGGCAGAGCGTAATTGCAGGGCTTAACATTTATAGATTTTTTAGGCTAACGACCCCATTAGTGGGACACCCTGTCTTTTCCCTGACTGTGGAACTTTTTTTTTAAATCCGGCCTTTTTAATCCGGACTTGTAAGATTTTTTTCCCTCTAAATCCCTGCCTTCCTGACATTTGCAAGATTTTTTTTAAATCCCTATTTTTCCCTGACCTTTGTCAGTTTTTTTTCAAAATTCCTGTTTTCCTAACTTTTGCAAGATTTTTTTCAAAAGCCCCATTTTTTCCATGACTTTTTCTGACTCTTAAAAGATTTTTTTTTAATCCTTGTCTTTTTCCTGACTTTCCAATATATTTTTTTTACAAAGTCCCTGCCTTTTCCCTGACTTTAAAAATTTCATTTTAAAATCTCTGCCTTCCTGATTTTTTCAAGATTTCTATTTTAAATCCCTATTTTTCCCCAACTTTTATAAGATTTTTTCAACATCCATATTTTTCCCTGACTTTTGCAAGATTTTTTTCAAAATCTCTGTTTTTCCCTTACTCTGCAAGTTTTTTCTCCAAATCCCTGCCTTTTCCCTGCCCTTTGTAACCATTTTTTTTTCAAAAATCAAACAATCAAAAATTTTCAAAATCCCTGTTTCCCTAACCGTTGCCGGATTTTTTACAAAATGCCCATTTCTTCCTAGACTTTCCCTGACTTTTAAAATACTTTTTTTCAAAGTCCGTATTTTTCCCAGACTTTTGCAAGATTTTTTCAAAATCTCTCCAAATTACCCGTCTTTTGACTGACTGTTGCAAGATTAGGTTAAAAATCCCTGTTTTTTCTCTGACTTAAAAGATTTTAAATCGAAATCCCTGTGTTTTTTCCGGATGTCCATGCTTTTTTTTTCAAATTCCCTGTCTTTTCCTTAATTGAAAGATAGGGATTTTAAATATATATCTTTTAATTCGAGAAAAGGACAGGGATTCAGAAAAAAATCTTACAAGTCTGGGAAAAACGAAAGGGATTTCGAAAAAAATTTAAGTCAGGGGAAAGGACGGGGATTCTGACAAAAATCTTACAAATCGGGGAAAAGACAAGGATTTCGAAAAAAAATCTTTTAAATCAGGGAAAATATAGGCTTTTTGAAACAAATC
>JAWWLR010000002.1:19622426-19636162 GCA_035041075.1 Acraspis erinacei
TGACAAGATTTTTTTCCAAACCCCTGTTTCCCCTGACTTTTAGAAGATTTCTGTGAATCCCGTTTTTTTCCTTTTCCCAGACTTTTACATGATTTTTTTTAATCCCTATTCTTTCCATGACGTTTGCAAGATTTTTTGGAAAATCCTTGTTATTTCTGTGGCTTTCCCTGACTTTTCAAAAATTCCCGACTTTCCCTGACTTTTAAGAGATTTTTTGTTTAAATCACTATTTTTCCCCTGACTTTTATAAGATTATTTCCAAAACTCCTGTTTTTTCGGACTTTCCCTGACTTTTGCAAGATTGTTTGCAAAATCCCTGTTTTGTCTCTGACTTTTCCTAATTTTCAAGAGATTTTTTTTAAATCCCTATTTTTCCTCTGACTTTTAAAAGATTATTTTCTTCTTGTTCCTAACTTTATCTGACTTTTGCAAGATTTTTTCAAAATTCCTCTTTCTTTTTTCTGACTTTCTCTGAATTTAACAAGAATTTTCAAAATCTCTTTTTTGCCCCTGAATTTGACAACAAATTTTAATCCCTATTTTTTCTTTAACTTTTACAAGATTTTTTTAAACTCCTATTATTTCCCTGAATTTTACAAGCTTTTTTAAAATCCCTATTTCTTCCTAGGTTTCCCTGACTGTCACAAGATATTGTTAATAAATTAAAAATGCCCATTTTTTCTCTGACTTTTGAAAGTCTTTTTTCCAAAATCCACTGCAAGCTGTTTTTTAATCTCTATTTTTTCCTGGACTTTTAAAAAATTGTTTTCAAGAACCCTGTTTTATTCTGACTTTCACTGACCTTTCCCAAATTTGTTTTCTTCAAAATTGCTATGTTTCCCCTGACTTTTACGACATTTTTTCCCAGACTTTTACAAGATTATTTTTCAAGATTCTTGTTTTCTTCTAACTTTCCCTGACTTTTCCAAATTATTTTGCTTCAAAATCCCTACTTTTCCCGTTAATTTTCATGAGTTGTGCAAAATCCCTGTTTTTATGACTTTCCTTGAATTTGACAAGATTGTATTTAAGATCCCTGTTTTTTTCCTGACTTTGCCTGACTTTCACAAAATTTTTTTCTTTCAAAATCCCTCTTTTTTCCTTGACTTTCCCTGTCTTTTGTAAGATTATTTTGAAAATCCCTGTTATTTTCCTGACCTTCCTTCACGTTCACAAGATTTTGTTAAAAATACCTTTTTTTCCCTGACTTAAAAAAAAAATGTAAGTCCCTATTTCATCCCTAACTTTTATAAGATTGTGTTTAAAATCCCTGTTTCTTTTTTCTGACTTTCCCTGACTTTAACAAGATTTCTTTTCTGAAAATCCCTATGTTTTCCTTGACTTTCTCGTACTTTTTCAAGATTATTCCCAAAATCCGTGTTTTTCCCTGACTTTCTCTGAAAATTTACGATATTTTTTTAAATCCCTCTTTTTCCATGACTTTCACACGATTTTTGGAAAATCCCTGTTTTTTCCTGACTTTCCTTCACTTTCATAAGATTTTGTTAAAAGCCCCTTTTTTCTCTGACTTTTGCGAGGTTCTTTTTTTTAATCCTCGTCTTAGCCATGACTTTATCTGACTTTTGCACGATTTTTTCTCAACATTTATGTTTTTGCTATGACTTTTTCTGACTTTTAACAAATTTTTTTTCTTCAAAATCCCTATTTTTTCCTTGACTTTCTCGGACTTTTTCAAGATTATTCCCAGAATCTGCATTTGTCCCTGACTTTCCCTGAAAATTTACGAGATTTTTCTAAATCCCTTTTTTTCTCTGACTTTTAAATAATTTTTTTTGCAAAATCCCCGTTTTTTCTTCACTTTCCTTCCCTTTCACAAGATTTGGTTAAAAACCTCTTTTTCTCTGACTTTTGCGAGATTTTTTTTTAAATCCTCGTCTTAATCATGACTTTATCTGACTTTTGCACGATTTTTTCTCAACATTTATGTTTTTGCTATGACTTTTCCTGACTTTTAACAATTTTTTTTTTCTTCAAAATCCCTATTTTTTCCTAGACTTTCCCTTATTTTTTCCAGATTATTTCCAAAATCCGTGTTTTTCCCTGACTTTCCCTGAAAATGTATGAGATTTTTTTAAATCCCTCTTTTTCCCAGACTTTTACATGATTTTTTTTCAAAATCCCTGTTGTATCCTGAATTTCCCTTACTTTCACAAGATTTGTTTAAAAACGCCTTTTTTCTCTGACTTTTGCGAGATTTTTTTTTAAATTATCGTCTCAGTCCTGACTTGATCTGACTTTTGCACGATTATTTCTCAATATTTGTGTTTTTTCTATGACTTTTTCTGACTTTTGACCATTTTTTTCTTCAATATCCCTATTTTTTCATTGACTTTCCCTGATTTTTTCAAGATTATTTTGAAAATCCTTTTTTTCTGACTTTCCTTCACATTCACAAGATTATGTTAAAAATACCTTTTTTTCACTGACTTTTACAAGATTTTTTTTTCAAAATCCTCATATTTTTCCTGACTTTATCTGACTTTTGCAAGATTTTTTTCTCAAAATTTCTATTTTCTCCTGATTTTCCGTGACTTTTACAAGATTTTTTAAAAATCCCTATTTTTGCACTGGCTTTCACCTGAATTGCAAATTTTTTTTAAATCCTTGTTTTTTTCTTGACTGCAAGATTTTCTTAAATCGCTGACTTTTCTTGAATTTGACTTTTGCAATACTTTTTTGTTAATAACTCCTGTTTTTTTCTGATTTTCCCTCAATTACAACCACCATGCTGAAACATGAAAGCTAAAAGTGTTGAGAGGAACAGGAAATGAGAATCGATTAAGGTGATCGATTCGAGGAAGAACCATTATATCTCGATTGCAATGAAATCTCGCTCATCATCTTTAATTAAGAAAACGAAACTTGTCCCGCGACAGCTTATTTATCAAGTACAAATTCATGTTTCACTTTCGCGAAAACTTTCCCCATTGTACATTTGATTACAGACTAATGGTGTCTGTATTAATGGAACGTTAATAATAACCCTTGGAGAGTTCTATAAATAATAATAATAATAAATAAATAAATAAATAAAAATATCCGACATTCGCACAAATCATCAAAAATGACCCTGAACATCCGAAAGGATCCTTATCCTCGCTCATTGCATCCTTTATTTCACACTCACTCAATTTTTATTTGCGAAAGGTCAGTTAAATTGGTTATTATGCTCTTTTATCTTCGATCCATTGAATTATCTTTAATGATTGGTTATTTTCGCATTTAATCGCTACTTTATATTCATGGCCAGTCCCAGCAGAAATAAGCTGGTGTAATGTACTTTCTTTCAAAAATCACTCCTTATAATAGCATCCTTTTCTACTTTTTTTAAAATTACTTTTAAATCGCAAGGACTTAAATAGCCTTAAAAAATATTATAGGAAATTCAGTGTAGGCTATTTTAAGGAATTTCTACTGTTTTGAACAAATTTAAAAATATTTTAGTGAATTTAAAAGTATTTTAAAATTTGTCAAGGGATTTCAAATGATTTCAAAGGATAGATATTAATTAGATAGTAAAATTTTCAACAAAAAATAGAACAGGTAAACTTACAGTCATCAAAAGTTAATTTTTAATTAAAAAAAAACAATTGATCTAAAAAGTAGGTCAAGTTTGAACAATGAAATTAATTCTCAACTAACGTGATGAATCTTCAACCAAATAGTTGAATTTTCAAACCAAAAAGAAACATTTTTTTTTAGACAGTTTAATTATCAGCCTGAAAAATTTAACTTTCAACAAAAAAGATCACTTTCAACCAAAAAGTTAAATTGTCCACTAATATAGTTGAATTGCCAAAAAAAAAATTAATTTTCAACCAAGTAACATGATTGGACCTTTTCCGTTTAAAAATTTAACTATTTTTTTGAAAATTCCATATTTTTGGATAAAAATAAAAAATTTTAAATTGAAAATGTAACTTCCAGTTTTTTTTAAAAAGTTTTATTTTTATTTTGTTGTTTAAAAGTGATGTATTTAGTTAAAAACATGTTTTGGTTAAAAATTAAACTTTGTTGTGAAAAATTATTCTATTTTGTAAGAAATTTAAGAATTTTGTTAAGAAATCGTTATTTAGTTGCAAAGACAACTATTTAGTCGAAAACTTGTCTTTCCTTCTTAGTTGAAAATTCAACTACTTGGTTGAAATTTGGAACTACTTTATTAAAAATTCAGTTTCCTAGTTGAGGATTCTTGATTTTAATAGCAAATTTTTGGTTTGAAATTTTCACTATTCTTTTGAAAATTCGTTATTTTTGATAGCAAATTCATTTTTCGACCTGTAAATTTAAATATTTAATTTTGTGTTGGAAAATTATTTTTTTTAGTTATTGATGAAAAATTAAATATTTTGTTGAAAATTCGTTCATCTTTTATATTCATTTCTTTTGATTTGAAATTCTTTCTTTAATTGAAAATGTAATTATTCAATTTTTAGTGAAAAATTTATCTTTTTTAGAGTCAATTCGTCGTCAATTTCTGACGTTATCTAATAAATCCTAATCAATCAACATGCATTGCGAACGACTTCTCGTCAAGCTAAATTCGACATCTTGATTGACGTCGGAAGTACGATTAAGGCAAATTCGATTCAAGGGCATGCATAATGAAATTTCTGGTTAAACGATCTCTTCAAAGTCAAGTTTAGCATATTGATATTATTTTTAATAATCAAATTTTACAAATTTTGTTAATAAAAAAATGCACAGTTTAAAATGCCAGAGAAGATTAATTTTCAACTAAAAGAAATTAATTTTTAACCCAAAAAATACGGATTTTCAGCAAAAGAGTATTTTCTAAGAAACTCTTGATATTTGCAGGACAAGCTCGGTCACAAAAGCTCCACCAGACAGCTTTGCGGGACAAGCTCAGCTAGACAAGCTTCAAGAGACAGCTGCGCGGGACAAGCTCGGTCAGAAAAGCTCGGTCAGACAGCTGTGCGGGACAAGCTAGGCTAGACAAGCTTCGAGAGACAGCTGCGCGGGACAAGCTCGGTCAGAAAAACTCGGTCAGACAGCTGTGCGGGACAAGTTCGGCTACACAAGCTTCTACAGAAAGTTGCGCGGGATAAAGGTAGGCGGTGCAGCTGCGTGAAACAAGCTCGGCCAGAAAATCTCGGCTCGGGAGAAGATCGGCTAGGCAATCTTAGAGAGACAGATGCGCGGGACGAGTTAGGCCAGAAAAGCTCGGTCAGACAGCTGTGCGGGACAAGCTAGGCTAGACATTCTTCATGAGATAGCTGTGAGAGACAAGGTTGGTCAGAAAATCTCGGTCAGACAGTTGTGCCGGACAAGCTAGGTTAGACAAGCTTCGAAAGACAGCTGCGCGGGACAAGCTCGGTCACAAAAGCTCCACCAGACAGCTTTGCGGGACAAACTCAGCTAGACCAGCTTCAAGAGACATCTGCGCGGGACAAGCTCGGTCAGAAAAGCTCGGTCAGGCAGCTGTGCGGGACAATCTAGGCTAGACAAGTTTCGAGAGACAGCTGCGCGGGACAAGCTCGGTCAGAAAAACTCGGCCAGACAGCTGTGCGGGACAAGCTAGGCTGCACAAGCTTCGAGAGAAAGCTGCGCGGGATAAAGGTAGGCGGCGCAGCTGCGCGAAACAAGCTCGGCCAGAAAATTTCGGCGAGACAGGTTCTCGGGAGAAGCTCGGCTAGGCAATCTTAGAGAGACAGATGCGCGGGACAAGCTAGGCCAGAAAATCTCGGTCAAACAGCTGTGCGGGACAAGCTAGGCTAGACAATATTCGAGAGAAAGCTGTGCGGGAAAAAGGTCGGCGGGGCCGCTGCGCGACACAAGCTCGGCCAGAAAATCTCGGCGAGACAGGTGCTCGGGAGAAACTCGGCTAGGCAATCTTAGAGAGACAGATACGCGGGACGAGCAAGGCCAGAAAAGCTCGGCGAGATAGCTGTGCGGGACAAGCTCGGCAAGAAAAGGTCGTTGAGACACCTGCGCAGGACAAGCTCAACGAGACAAGATTCGTGAAACAGCTTAGTGGGACAAGCTTAGAAAAAAATACAAAATTTTATCATGCATTTAAAACCTTCAGTTACAAAGTTTTGCAAATTAATAATATTCTTTTCCCAGTTGCAAAAATCGAACCAATGATTTTAGAAAAATTTCTTTTTTCACCATATTTCTTGTTTTTCCGAACTCAAAAGGTTTTTAAAATGTAAACAAAAATGCGTGACAAATGGGTGGCGCCAAGAGAATGACGATTATTAATCAAATCGCAATTGACTTCTACATTGTCAGCACAAGTGATACTTGTCAATTGCTAATTTGGATCGTAAAGTGAAAAAGACCATTAATGCTTCGGGAGACAAGCTTCGAATAAATTACAATATCTTTTCATACATTAAGAAGATTCGTCCAGTAAGTGTCACATATTAATAAGATCCCTCTTCTGGGAATCGATTCAATAATTTGAGTAAAGTTTTATTTATTTATATTTTTTTATCAAACAAAGAAGCATTTTATCAGAAAAGGGGAGAAAAATGAGTTTAAGAGATAAAGCCATGAAAGCTGATCATTATTTTCCAGAGTGTAAGAATTCCTCTCTTATCGTTAATTTTTTCCTGAGGTATCATAAAGTTTATGCAGGCTTAATTGGGAACATCATCAGGAAACAATAAGCCTTAAATTGTCAATTTAGTACCATATTTAAGTATAATTTAAATAGCATATTTTTTTCCTTTAATTTTAGGTCAAGGATTCTTTGAAATTTGTTTGTTTACTTATATAAAATTGTTGCTAAACTCAAATTTATCTCTATTAAATTCAAACTCTATTCTAGAAAATGCGGATTCAATTAGGTAAAATTTAATTTAATTCTAGAAATTTTAGAATAAATTTGACCAAAATCAAGTTCAATTGTCGTAAATCCAAGTTAAGTACTAGAAAAATCCAATTGTATTGTAGAAAATTCAAACGGAATTCTAGCAAGTTGTAACTGAAACTTAGAAAATCAAGATTTAACTCTACAAAATTCAAATTGAATTTTAACAAAATCGAATTGAATTCTGATAAATTCAAATTTACTTCTAACAAATCCAAATTTAACTCTAGCAAATTGATATTGAATTCTACTGAATTTAAGTTAAATTATAGTAAATTCATAAATTTCAAATTCAGGTGTGGTAAATTACAATTCAATTATAGCAAATTCAAATTAAATTTTATTAAATTTCAACTGCATTCTAAAAATTTTTTATTGAATTCTAATAAATAAGAATTGAATTCTATCAAATTTAGTTTAAATCCTTATAAATTCAAGTTTAATTTTAGTAAATTGCAAGTTCAATTCTAATTCGGGGTCAACTCTAACGAATTCTAGTTAAATTATAATTCAGATCTGGTATTTGAATTTTAGCAATTTGTAATTGAAACCTAGCAAATTAAGATTTAAATAAGGCAAAAAATTCAATTCTAAAAAATTAAAATGGAATTGAATTCTGGGAAATTAAAGTTTACCTATAACAAATTTGAACCTAATTCTAGCAAATTCTGGTTAAATCATAGTAAATTCAAATTCAATTATAGTCCATTTCTTTTGAATTCTAGTAGATTTTAAGTTCAATTCTGGTAAATTAATATTGAATTGAGCAAATTAAAATTGAATTCCAATAAATTCAAACTGAATTCTAGAAATTTGGAATAGAATTATAGAAAATTGAAATTGAAGACCAGCAAATTGGAATTGAATTCTATAAAATTAAAATTTACCTATGACAAATTAAAACTTCACTTCAAATTAAATTAGAAGTTTAATCTAACAGACTTTTTTTAATTCTAGCAAATTAAGGTTTAAATCTGACAAATTCAAACTGAATTCTAGAAAAATTTAACTTGAATTCTAGCAAAATGGAAGTGAATTCTGGTAAATTCAAATTTAGTTTGATAAAATTCAAACTGAATTCTAGCAAATTCAACTTAAACCATAGTAAATTCATATTCAATTCAAATAAATTTTAAGTTCACGTCTAGTGAATTTGAGTATAATTACAGCAAATTTAAATTGAATTATAGAACACGGGAGTTGAATTGTAGCCAATTAAAATTATTTAAAAAAATTAAAAATGAATTCCAGCAAATTTAAACGCAGTTCTAACAAATTCAACTTAAATCCTAGTAAATTCAAATAAAAGTAAATTAGTACTCAATTTCAGTAAATTTCAAGTTAAAATTCAAGTACAATTAAAATTGCTGCCTAGCTAATTGAAACGGAATTCTATCAAATTTTAATTCAATTCTAGCAAAATAAGTTTTAATTCTGACAAATTAAAATTAAATTCTAGCAAATTTAACTTGAAATCTAGTATACTTAATTTCAATAATAGTAAATTCAAGTTCAATTCTAGCAAATTTAGATTAAATTTGAGTAAATTCAGGTTAAATTACAGTAAATTCATTGTAAATTGTAATAAATGTTAAGTCCAGGTCTCTCAGATTAAAATTAAATTATAAAAGATAACAATTGAATATTAAAAAATCGAAACGGAATTCTATCCAATTTTAATTAAATTCTAGAAAAATAATATTCAATTCTAGCAAAATAAGTTTTCATTCTCACAAATTAAAATAAATTCTAACAAATTTAACTTTAAATCTAGTATATTTAATTTCAATCATAGTAAATTCAAGTTCAACTCTAGCAAATTTAGATGAAATTTGAGTAAATTCAGGTTAAATTACAGTAAATTCATTGTAAATTGTAAGAAATTTTAAGTCCAGGTCTCTCAGATTAAAATTCAATTATAGAAGATAAGAATTGAATGTTAAACAATTTAAACGGAATTCTATCCAATTTTAATTAAATTCTAGCAAAATAATATTCAATTTTAGCAAAATAAGTTTTAATTCTGACAAATTAAAATTAAATTCTAGCAAACTTAACTTGAAATCTATTATATTTAATTTCAATCATAGTAAATTCAAGTTCAATTCTAACAAATTTAGATTAAATTCGAGTAAATTCAGGTTGAATTACAGTAAAATCACTGTAAATTGTAAGAAATTTTAAGTTCAGGTATCTCAGATTAAAATTCAATTATAGAAGATAAAAATTGAATGTAAAAAAATTGAATGTTAAAAAGTTGAATGTTAAAAAATTGAAACGGAATTCTATCCAATTTTAATTAAATTCTAGCAAAATAAGTTTTAATTTTCACAAATTAAAATTAAATTCTAGCAAACTTAACTTGAAATATAGTATATTTAATTTCAATAATAGTAAATTCAAGTTCAATTCTAGCAAATTTAGATTAAATTTGAGTAAATTCAGATTAAATTATAGTAAATTCATTTTAAATTGTAAGAAATTTTAAGTTCAGGTCTCTCAGATTAAAATTCAATTACAGAAGATAAAAATTGAAACGGAATTCTATCAAATTTTATTAAATTCTAGCAAAATAATATTAAATGTTATCAAAGTAAGTTTAAATTCTCACAAATTAAAATTAAATTCTAGCAAATTTAACTTGACATCTAGTGTATTTAATTTCAATCATAGTAAATTCAAGTTCAATTCTAGCAAATTTAGATTAAATTGGAGTAAATTCAGGTTAAATTACAGTAAATTCATTGTAAATTGTAATAAATTTTAATTTCAGGTCTCTTCGATTAAAATTCAATTATAGAAGATAAAAAATCAATATTAAAAAATTGGAATGGAATTCTATCAATTTAAAATTATAGTAGAAAATTGGAATTTATTTCCATCAAACTGAAAGAGAAATTCAAACGAAATTCTAGCAAATTAGGATTGAGCTCTTAAAAAATTCAAATTGAATTCTAGCAAAATCAAATTAAACTCTAGTAAAATGGAGTTATATTCTGATAAAATAGAACAGAATTCTAGAAAATTGTCATTGGATTATAGCAAAATGGAATTGAATTTTGGAAAATTCAAATTTACCTCTTAACAAATTCAAAATTAATTCTTGCAAATACAGCCTGAACCCTAGTAAATCCCAACAACAAATTAAATACTAACAAAATTCAATTTAATTCTAGCAAATTCAGTTGGATTCCAAGCTACGTTCGTATATAGCAAATTTTCACTGGACTCTAAAAAATTGAAATGAAATCCTAATAAATTTAAATTCTATTCTACTAAATTCATATTGGTGCTTACAGAAAATTCAGACTAAATTCTAGTGAATTATAAATCATAGTTTGCTAGAATTGAATTTTATTTTCCTATAGTTAAATTCCAGTTATATAAAGTTCAGTTTGAACTTAATAGAATACAATTTGAATTTTCTATAATTGAACTTGATTTCGCTAGAATTTACTCTAAATTTTGCTATAATTCAATAAAAAATTTCAACAAAGAACCTTATTAATTTACTAGCATTGGGTTCGAAATTTACTAAAACTCGATTTTAATTCACCAGAATTCGATTCCAATTTTTTAGAATATAATTCCAGTTTACTATAATTCGATTGCTCTTTGCTAGAAGTGAATTTCATTGCTCTAGAATTGCACTCAATTTTGCTAGATTTTATTTCCAATTTGCGAGAGTTGAACTTGATTTTGCTAGAATTGACTTGAAATTTGCTAGAATTGAATTTTAATGTGATAGAATTGAAGTTTAATTTGCTAGAATTGAATTTTAATTGGCTAGAATTGAATTTTAATTTGTTAGAATTGACTTCAAATTTGCTAGAATTGAATTTTAATTTGCTATAATTGAATTTTAATTTACTAGAATTGAACTTTATTTCGCTAGAATTCACTCTAAATTTGCTATAAGGAAGAATCGGATTTTGCTAGAATGAAATGTCAATCTGTTAAAGAGTTAAAAAGCTTAAACATTCGACGGGATTCCACTTGTATGCGTCATTTGTGAATAATTAGGTGACTTTTAATGAATAATAGAAATTCGCCTCTTTGTTGAATTGTTGGTCGATTTTGGTCAATAAACGACCATTTGAGTTCGATAACAATGCATTCGAGATTTAATGAGTGGAGCACGTGCAGCTGGCTGTCAAGTCGAGTGAGTAACTTTGTACGTCGATTAAGAGCAAACGCAGTTAATTTAGGTTTGCATTATTTCCCGTTCTCTCTGCGGTTCGCTGATATGGAATTACGACACTTTCGCAGCTGATTATGAGAAATCTAACACAATGAAAACCAAGCTGTCTACAACTCATTCACTGATTTCAGAATTTATTTATTGTTCTTAGTACCAATCAAAAGTAGTTTTATCGATTAACAGAAATATAAAATCTTAGAGTTTGGACTCATTTTCAGTCGGTCATGTTTTCATTTAAAGATTTAAATGTTTATTAATAATTAATTGGTGAATAACTGAACTTAAATTTATTAGAATTGAATTTGAATTTATATTTTTATTTGTTCGAATTGAATTTCAATTTTCTAGAATTCAATTTCACTTTGCTAGAATTCAATCCCAATTTGCTAGAATTCAATTTTAATTTGAAAGGCATGAACTTACCTTTATTAAATAATTGAACTTGAAATTTATTAGAATTGAACTCAAAGTTGCTATAATTTAAGCTGAATTTGCTAGAATTCAGTATCAATTTGTTAGAGTTAAAATTTAATTAGCAGGAATTCAATTCCAATTTGCTAGAATTCAAATTGAATTTGGTATAATTGAACTTGTATTTACTAGACCGGAACTTGAAGTTCATTAAGATTTAATCTGAATGGACTATAACTTAACTTGAATTCACCAAAATTTAAGCTAAATTTGCTAGAATTAAATTTAATAGATGTAACTTTATTCAAAAGAATTAATATTTGTTCAAAGGAATATTACCTTTAGCTTGGAATCCAATTAAATCCAATAATATTCCTTTAATAGATAATAGCTTTATTGCAAATAATAATATTAAGATAGATTAGAATTGAATTGAAATTAATTAATTAATTTTTAATTGATTAATTGATTAATTAATTTTGTTCTTCATCAAAATTTGTAATTGAATTATAGAAAAATTCAGAGTTAATTCTACCGAAATTAAGTTCAATTATAGAAAATTCAAATTGAATTCTAGCAATTCCATACTAAATTTTAGCCAGATGGAATTGAATTCTAGAAAAATAAAATTCAATTGTAACAACTGAAAAGTGAAGTCTATCAGATTGAAATTCGATTATAACCAATTAGAATTCAATTCTAACTATTTGAAATTCAATTACAATCAATTGAAGTTCAATTCTAGCAAATTAAAGTTCAATTTTAATCAGATAAAATTAAATTTGAACTAATTAAAATTCAATTCTAGCAAAAATTCAAATTGAATTATAGGAAAGTGGACTTCTATTTCAATGTTCTTGCTTATAGCAAATTGAAATTGAATTCCAGCAAATTCAGTTGGATTCCAAGCTAAAGATCGAATTATTTTAGGTAAATATTAATTTGATTATTAATATTAATTTTAATATTAATATTGAAATTAAAATTGAGACCTAACAATTTCAAGTTGAAGAGAAAATTTAGATTATATCCTAGTAAGTTAAAGTTCAATCATAGTAAATTAATATTATTCTTTATAGAAAACTTTAATTCAATTATAGCAAAAAGTAGAGTAAATCCTAGTGAAATCAAGCTCAATTATTGAAAATTCAAACTGAATCCTATCAACTTAAAACTGAACTTTATCTAAATGGAATTTAACTATAGGAAAATAAAAATCAATTCTATCAAACTGAAATTCAATTCTAGCAAATTAAAATTGAATTCTAGCCAATTAAAATTCTATTCTAGCAAATTGAAATTAAAATCTGACAAAATCTAACAATATAAAACTAAGTTCTAGCAAATTCAGTTTATATCCTAGTAAGTTTACTCAACGAAAACTCAAACTAAATTCTAGCAAAGTGAATTTAAAATTTAAAATTAATTAAAATTAAAATTAAAAAAAAATTAAAATTAACTGAAAATTAATTTAAAAGTTAAAATTGACGTAAAGTAAATTTACGTGCAATCCTCGTAAATTCAAGTTCAATGATAATAAATTTATATTGAATTGTTACAAACTTGAAGTTTAATTTTTTTAAATTTATATTCTTGCTTATAACAAATTTAAATTGAAGTTTAACACATTCAGAGTAAAGAATAGAGAAAGAAAGTTTAATTTAAAATATTTAAAATGAATTTAAGCAAATTAAACTTGAATTCTAGCAAACTGGAGTTGGATATTCAAACAAATTAAATTAGACTGTAACAAATTCAAATTTTACTCTAATAAATTCAAAGTGAATTTTAGCAAAAGATTATATTTTGGTGAATTCAAGTTAATGATATAATGATTATTCATTAAACTCATAGAACCTATTTAAGGTTTTTACTTTTAAGAGATTTTAATTGAATTCCATATTCTATAAAATTCAATTTTTTCTTAATAAATTCAAGTTCAATTATAGTAAATTTATATTGAACTCTAGGAAATTTCTAATTCAATTCTAGTAAATTCATATTCTTCCTCCTAGCGAATTTATATTGTATTAAAGCAAATCCATGGTAAATTCTAGCAAAATGTAGTTCGATTATTGCAAATTATAATTGAATTCTATTACATTCTACCTGACTTCTACAAAAATTTAATTACATTCTAGAAACTGGAAATTCAATTCTAGCAAATTGCAATTGAATTCCAGAAAATTTAAATATATAATCAGTTAGTGATTGGGGTAAACATAATCTATTTTCACGTTTATTATTTGAAACGTATTTAAAAAG
>JAWWLR010000002.1:19636262-19649335 GCA_035041075.1 Acraspis erinacei
TTTAAGTATTTTTTTTCGCAGAAGTTTTTTAACCTTTTTTTCAAATGTAATACATTTTTAAGAATTTTATGCAATCTAAAAAAAAAGCATTACAAAATGCATGAAAAACACCAGTCTCATAAATGAAATGAAACGAAAGAAAGAAAGAAGAAAAAGCAAGCGCACTCGATAATCGAGACCGCAAATAAACGTATTGCGCAAACGCTCAGACTACGGTATGTGGCACGCAACGAGAATGCGTGCACATCGTCTCGATTCTTGATTAACATTTGCTTTTATTTATACGTTATTTGATGCCTGGAGCCACTCATGAATGTCTCAAACAAAAGCGTTTGCGTAACAAATAAATTGCCTTATTTTAGTTAATAGCACTGAACACCAATCAGCTGTTTTTGTTTGGTTCAGCAATCGCTTAGCGCTTAGTCAGAAATCTACTCTCTGTGAGACTCTTTTTAACCCCGGTCCTCGGGCGATAAATCACTTCTTAATTACCGAGGGAACACGACCAGATGATTTCAAAACAACATTACTCTTTCAATCGCTTCTTTCTGGTTTACATTTTTCATCAGGTCAGACTTTACTGGGAATCGATTCGTTTACTGATTCGTTATTCATTATTATTTATAGATTATTTTAGGATTTTTTAAAATTAACTATGGCTTCATCTATTTGGGCAAAAATATAATTCCTTTATAGTATTTAAGTAAATTTACTAGCATTGTATTGCAATTTAATTTTTATCACTTGAATTCAATTTTATTCTTCTAGAATTCAATTTGAATTTAATTGACTTCATTACCATTATATTAGAATTTAATTTGTATTTACTAAAATTCAATTGTATTTTGCTACAATTAATCTTGAATTTAATCAAATTTAATTTGAATTTAATAGAATGCAATTTGAATTTACCAAAATTTAACATTTTTAGTAATATTTTAGATTTCAACCAAAATTTTAAATAAAAAACAAGAATTTTTAACAAACACTGTTAAGTTTCAACCAAATAATTGAATTTTTAACGCAAGAAAAGGATTTTTTTAACAAAATAATTAAATTTACAGCCAATGAAATAAGTTTCCAACTAAAATTATAAATCCTAACTGAAAAAGTTGAATATTCAGTTTAAAAAACTTTTAACCAAAAAGCAATGATTTTTCAACAAAAACAGTTGAATTTTCCACCAATAAAATAACAATCAGAAATTTCTTGAATTTTTTACAAAAGTAGATTAATTTTAACCAAAAATTACATTCATTAATTGATAAGATTGATTTTTAACTGAAAACATTAATCTTCAATCAAAAAAAAAATAAATAAATAAAAATAACCGAGAAGATTCATTTTCAACTGAAAAAATAACTAAAAAAGATCAATTTTCAACCAAAAATTTAAATTTCTCAATAAAAAAATATAAATTTTCTACATAAAATTGGAAAACCTAAATTTGCAATTTAGAAAATTAATTTTTTACAACAAAAAATTAAAGAAAATAGTTCAATTTTTAACCGAATTGTTGAATTTTCAAAAAAAATAGTTTAATTTTCAACTAAAAAGATAAATATAAAATAAAAAAAAATTCAATAGTTCAATAGTTTCAATTAAGAAATTAATTTTAAAAAAAACGAATTTTTCACCAAAAAGATGCTATCTCAAGCAAGAACATTAATTTTTCCTAAAGATGAATTTTTAACAAAATAAAGAAAGCTTTAAGCAAATAAGTGAATTTACAGACAAAAAATATAAATTTATAATTAAAAATAGAAGTTAAATTTTTTTCTTAAACATATTATTTTGAGCAAAAAATTAATTTTCCAGAAATTAGTTCAATTTTGCAGTAAAATATTTGAATTTTAAACCAAACAGAATATTCTTTAAGTAATCAGAATCATTTTCTACCAAAAGGACGAATTTTTAACAAAATAGATGCATTTTTAACCAAATAAGTGAATTGTCAAACAAAAAATATAAGTTTATAATTAAAAATAGGAGTTTAATTTTTTAGCCAAAAAAATTAATTTCTAATAAAATAGTTTAATTTTGCAGTAAAATATTTCATTTTTCAACCAAAAAGATAAATTTTCAAGGAAAGAATGTTTAATTTCTATAAAAACATCTTCTACAAATTACATGAATTTTTAACTGAGAAAGATAATATTTGACAAAAAATGTAATATTTAAATATTCAATTTAGAAAATTAATTCCCAAACAACGAAAAGAATTTTCTACCAAAATAGTTAAGTTTTTAACCACAATGATAAATTTTTAACAGTACGGTTTAATTCTAAAAAATACTTTTTTCCTAAATTATTGAATTTTCGAAGAAATTTCAAACAAAAATAATAGATTTTCAACAAAAATAGTTAAATTTTCAACATAAAAGATAAATTTTTAACCAAAAACGGAGTATCTAAATTTTCAATTTAAAAAATTAATTTTTTACGTATATAAAAATGGATTTTAAACAAAATTGTTACATTTTTAACCAAAAATGTTAATTTTTCCACAAAAACGATAAAGATAAAATCAAAAATGGAATAATTAAATTTCATATTAAAAAATGAATTTTCATTCAATAAAAAAACGAATTTTCACCAAAAATGGAATAGTTAAATTTTCAATTAAAAAATTGATTTTTCATCCACACAAAAAAAATTGGTTGGCAAAATTATATTTATGCAAATATAAAAAAATTGTTGTCCAATTTTATTGGCGAACAAAAAATATTTAAAAACGCTTTTCTAAAATCGAAAATACAAGTGAAAACAGCCTTATTTTTCAATAATAATAAAAATCCTGAGCAGCCTGCCGTCCAATTTCAACATTATCTCAACAATGATTTACTGATCATAAAACGTGTTCATAAGACAATTCTAATTTTTGTACTTCCGAAGTCCATAAATTTTCCTTACCAGGTCAATTTTTTTCTGACAAGTTTTAGAACAAAGTAAGGCTCTAGAAAAGAACAGAGCTAAGTTTTGCAATTTTGCTTGTAGGTCAGGCACAGAGCCCATAAAGTATAAAAATATTGACGAGGGATTTAGGGACGCGGATGCGAAGTTTAATTACCCTGACCCCAATACAGAATTCAACATAAAAGTTACTTTAGAAAAAAAATAAATATTAGACAATTATCCAATTTTTACAATTTTTTAATTTATGGAATTAATTTTTTTTCTTAAATGTATAGATAATTATCTGCACGGCTAGCGCAAGCGGCAATAACAATTATTAATGACTTTGAAACATGATAACTCGATCGAGAATAAATCTAGACATCTGAAATTTACAGGAATCAATCTTTGAAATCTTATCTTTAATTTAAGCTGATAAAAATTAAAAAACCTTGGCGGGTTCCCGACTTATTACTAAAAACGTCAAAAGACATTTTTGTTTATATCTCGAAAACCCCTTGAAAATTTATCAAGTGTTCTTGACATAAAATAAGATAAGATTTCAATAGAGCAACCGAATACGATGTTGCTGATTGGTTCGGCGCTTTGTTGGATGTGACGTTTCCAGGAGGAGGAGGAGGAGGAGGAGGAGGAGGAGGAGGAGGAGGAGGAAGAGGAGGAAGAGGAGGAAGAGGAGGAAGAGGAGGAGGAGGAAGAAGAGGAGGAGGAGGAAGAGGAGGAGGACGAAGACGTGTATGACTGCGTGTGAGATCTTTTCCTCTAAATTGTAAGTGTCCAACATTGCGTCCACCGAGTTACCGCCTTTAAAAGTCAGGAATTATTTTTAGTGTTGTTCAGAAATTCATGATCATCAATAATATAAGCCTTCTTTGAAGGAAACATATTTTTGATTGATAGGGAGGCAAAGTTCATGACGTGGTTCATGGTTAAAGAGTGATCTCACCTCCCTCAATTGTGAGAGACTGAAAAATCGACTTGCGTTTCTATGAAGAAAACATAAACAAGAATCTTGAGAGACAGATGGATTTATCTGAGGCGACGAGTGAGGAAGGTCAAGATCAGAGATTTTCTGACAATGAGTCTGGGATTTAAATATAAAGACTGAAAAGAGCGAGGTGTACATAAATAGCCAACGTAATCTTAAGAGACAATGGATTTTATTTAAATTCTTCAATTATCCTTAAGGAAATTATTATAAAAAAATATTCAAAAAGGGAAGCTTGACTAGCAGGGCTAAAAATCATGGATGAATTTGAAATACGATAACTCGGTTGGAAATTATGTCATGCGCCTAAAATTTACAGGATCTTATCTTTAATTTAGGCCAATACAATTTCTAATAAAGTTATCATCTTTCAAAATCATTAAGAGTAAAAAAAATTTTTACTTGAAAAATGATGATTCAAAGGAGGGTTTTTTGGGAGTCAGTGGGTAAATGTGGGAAATGATAAGAATTTTCAGATGAAGCTGGTATCTTGAAAGATTGGCGAGGTACCTTTGTCTAATAGGGTCAGGGCGACGATAGGCAGTCCTTATCTTTTTAGTCGGTGTCAATAGTGATGCGTAGAGTTGCATAAGCTTGAAGAAAATCAAGCCAGCATAATATAGGTCCGAGCTCTGTGCCAGAAACAAAAATATCCGACGAAATTTCGAGCGTACGTTGTCCCAAACCTCAACCCCGTTTGGGATTCACTTCAGCTGAGCCAGGGCCAAATGTTAAATAAGAGTAAAGGCCATTGTTCGATTACGATGTCTCTTGATTGGGTCCGTATTATAAAAAGTTCAATTAAAACCAGTAAAAAAAAATTTGCAGTACGCTCTCAACTCGAAAATTACTATACTGTATTTTATTATCTTTACAAACGTTTTTTTGAAAACTTACACAACTTGTTACTAATATGAAAAAAGCCTCAGATGATTTCTTCGAACAAATTTTTTTCGCTCAGTGGATAACTAAGTTTGTTTTTTCCGGAAAATATTTTCAAATTTTATTTTACTCGGCTCATTTAGATAAAGAATCCGTAGATTTACGAAAAATAATTAAATTAAAGTTGCCACGTGTATTTTCCTTGCTAATATTGATTGACGGGTCTCCTGATCAGCAAATACAAGATTTAACAGTTTTAACCGCGAATCCGTACGTGTGCCGAAACACGTGTAACGGAAACTCAGAGCAGATACTAACTTCCAGCGAAAAACAACACGTTTTTAGATACCAAAAAAAAATAAATAAATCTTTTTTGCGTCATGTAATAGCTTTGTTCCTTTTCACAGAAATTCCAATTAAATAAAAATAAAAATCTTTTATAGTACCCTTAAAATAAATGTAAAGTTCAATAATTATTATAAAAAATGGAAATAAAATAAGAAATAACATCTCAGTCTTCTGAAAAAAAATTATTTACAAGTGATGTTTAAATAATTTTAAACTACGAATTTTCAAAATTAAACTATTTCAAATAGAGGGTCCGAGAATTTGAATGATCCTAAATTTGTAATTTAAAATAGCACACATCGTCAATTTCAAAAATATATTTTTTTTACTTTTTTCCATCTAAAGTTATTTGCTTCTATAAGTTTTAAACAGAAAAATATTTGCGGATATTTGCGGATCTTAGAATATTTGCGGATCTTAGTTTCAGGATCCTTTCAAAATAGAAAAAAATTTATTTGCAACTTAAAACTTTGTAGGTGATTCTCTAGTTTATTAAAAAGAACATCAGAAAAATATTTTTTAAATACAAAACTGTTTTTGACAACTTTAGGTACACATTAACAAAACTGCATTTTTCGTCATTTTTTTTTAAATATGATATTTTGAAGAAAAAAAATTTCTTGTTGTTTTGCCATCTAACTTTCATAACTTTCAACCACAAAAAAAGACATTTTTTTCTATTTTTACGGATCCTGTGTTCAGGGATATTTGCGGATCTTAGGTAAAAATGGCCCACATTTCAAGATTCGTGAAGAATAGAAAAAAATCTCGGTGCGCAACTTAAAAATATATACGTGCTTCCTTGATTTATTCAAAAAAGCAAACAAATAAATTTTTGTTGCAATTTTGGGTTTGAATAAACAAAATTGCATTTTTTAGATAATTGCGGATTTTAAGATATTTGCGGATCTTAATTTCAGAATCCTCAAAAAAAAAGTTACAAAAAATTATTTTTAACATAAAAAAAATGTAAAAAGTAAATAATGATTATAAAAAATTGAAATAAAATCTGAATCATTTACAAAATTATTATTTTTTTATAAAAAATATTTATTTTATTTAATGTAAATAATTTTTTTTTTAAATTATACTTGATAAAAAAAATTATTTTACAAAAAGTTCTAGATTCCCTTTGTTATATTATATTGTGGTTTCTAATTCCAGTCTCTTTGTAATATTGAAAACCCGATTTTCGCAGTTCGCACTGCGCGACTCGGGCTTCATGTTTCTTCTCCCTTTTTTTTGTTGAAACCGGTTCGTAACCGGGTTCATTGCAAGTGCTATAAATGGGGTACTTGCAGGTTCTTTTCAAATACTTTTTCACTGTAGATTTTTCAGAAAGACGTCTTTTGTCCTGAATATTATTTTCCCAAAGTAATATTAGTCTACATGGTAGTCTGCTCACTCTGTACTACGAGGGTACACACTGGATAATTATTATTTCAACTAAAAAAACTTAAAATCTAAAGCTCAAAATAATTTTTCAATCAAGATTTTTCAGAAAGAAATCTTTTTTCATAAATACTATCGTGTATTCAGTGTGTACCTCGAGGGTCCACACTGGATAATACGTATTCAAAATCAGAAATAATTTTTTTTAGTGCGGTAAAATGTTAGTAATGTTATAAAAAAAAAGAGGCGAAAAATCAAAAAATTATTATTTACCAGAATATCTTGCAAGGAAACCGGCATCAGGGAATAACACGTGGACATTCCGTGAGTCTTCGAAATCGTGAAATTAATTCTCTCTCGAAGGTCGACGTTCAATTGGACAGGTTCGCAAAGCTCACGAGCATCAGGATAAAATCAGAGGGCCACTCTTTAAAACAATTTTTTTTTCTTCAAAAAACAGATCTCTCTTTTTTTAATATTTGATTGTTTATTTATTTATTTTTAAGAATTGGATTTATTTTTTTATTTTTTATTAAAATTATTATAGTGATTATAATAATAAAAATAATAATTATTATTATTTATTAACTATTTAGGGAACTATTTAGTTTCTAGAGAAGAACTAAATAGGAAATGCTAACAACCGGAAAGTGGAATAGAGACTGTCGTTTCGATTCTACGGAAGCTCTATGGCCTTATATTAAATTAGTCTAACAGGTATTTTACCCCACCAGAATTCAATACCAGAAAGACTTCTTTAGTTTTGCTACAATATTTTTTTTTGCGAGAAATAAATATAATTAATTAATTTTTTTACCTTAATTGTCACTATTTCGTCATGAATATTATTTTCAAAAATTAAAATGAGGGAGAACCAACTCATAAAAATGCGGTTCAGTGTAAGTGGATTACTGTGGATTATCGCGGATTACCCTGGATTACCCCTAAATACCGAATTAGTTTTGATTACATAAAATTATGGTGGATTATTACCGCTAAATAGTCTAATCCAAATTTTCAATAAAAAATGATTACTTTAAAATTAAGTTGAGAAATTTTCAACAAAATAGATGAAATTTTAAATAATTAATTGAATTTCTAACCAAAAACGTAAGATATTAACAGTGAAAATTAATTTTCCACAAATGAAAATTAATTTTCAACGAAAGAGTTAAATTTTTAAGAAAAATACGAATTTTCAACAAAAGAAATGACTTTTTAATTAATCTTCTACTAAAACAAAAAAAAAATCTTTAAAAAAATACAAGAATTTTTAATTAAAAAAGACAAATTTTTACTAAAAATATTATAATGAAATTTTCATTTGGAACAATTAAGATTTAATGAAAAAAGCCACAAATTTTAAAGAAAATATTTAAATTTTGAACTAAAGTAGCAAATTTTTAATTAAAATGAAATAATTTAATTTACAGATTAAAAAATTAATGTTATACAAAAGAAGTTGAATTTTCAGGTGAAAAAATTAATTTTTAACCAAAAGATAAGAATTTGTAAGAAAATACATAAATTTTCAACAAAGAAAGACAAATTTTTACCAAAAACGAAATAGTTCAAGTTTCAGTTGAAAAATTAATTTTAACGAAAAAAAAGAGATTAACAAAATACTTCAATTTATAACAAAAAAAATTCGTCAAACATGGAATAGTTAAAACTTTTTAGTTAAAAAGAATAATTTAAAAAATAAAAAAAATTCAGAAAAATAGTACAATGTTTAATTAAAACAAAATTTAACAATATAAATGAATTTTCAAGGAATAAAAAATTTTCGATAAAAATTATATAGTTCAATTTCAGTTAAAAAATTAATTTTTAATAAAATAGTGCATTTTTAACAAACAAAAAAAAAAGAAATTTCAAGAAAGAAGATAAATTTTTAACAAGGAAAAAATTGCACTAAAATTACTTAAATTAGTTTGAAATATTATGTTTATATGTGGATTACGCTAGATTATCGTGGATTACAACTAGATTACTCTGGATTACAAGTGTATTTATTCGTATTACAATTATGTATATTACTTTCAATCACAAGTGGATTACTCTGCTTAAAAAGTGGATTAATCCATAATACTTAAATTACGCTGGATTACCTTGGATTAAAACTGGATTTTCCAATGTTACAATTAGATTACTTCGATTTACTGGATTAAAGGTGGATTCCTCCGCAATAAAATTGGACATCTTCGTATTTCAAGTGGATTAACACTTATTTGGAATGGATTACTCTGGTTTACAAATGAATTATGACGGATTACTAGTGGATAATTCTGGGTTATCCTGAATTAAAAGTAAATTTCTCCATGTTACGAGTGGATTACTTCGGATTACAAGTGGATTAATCCAGAATACTGGGATTATTTTAATGACTATTTACGTCAAATTACCCTGGATGACCATTGGATTAATTCGATTTATAAGTGGATTACCTAGATTACAAGTGGATTGCTTCGTGTTACAAGTGGATTACCTCGTATTACAAGTGGATTCCTACGGAATACTGGGATTATTGCAATTACTAATTACGTCGAATTACCCTGAATTACAAGTGGATTACACTGGTTTACAGTGGGATTACAGGATTATGCTGGATCACAAGTGGATTATTCTATTTTCGAAGTGGATTATCCTGGTTTACAAGTGTGTTTGAAAGTATTACACGTGGATAACGCGGATAAAAAGTGGATTAATGCCTAATACTGGGACTTCTGATTACCCTGGATTAATCCGGTTGGAATTTATCCGATACCAAGTGGATTATCTTGGATGGAAAATAGATTATACTGGATTACAAATGGATTAATCCGATTTGACAGTTATTTACCTTGGATGACCAGTGGATCAACTGTGTTACAAGTTGATTTCCCTGGGTTACAATTGGGTTACTCTGGATTGAAAGTGGATTAATTTGCTGAAATCGGATTCCTCAGACTTAAAAGTGAATTACCCTGAATTATTCTGGATTAAACTGGGTTGAAAGTGGATTAATTCATTTCAAAGTGGATTACTCTGGGTTAAAAGTGGATTAACTTCGTTTACGAGTAGAATAATCTGAATTTGAAAGTGGATTGACTTGAATTACAGGTGGATTAACTTGGGTTACAAGTGGATTGACTGGGGTTACAAGTGAATTGCCCTGGGTTACAATGGGATTACCTTCGATTGCAAGTGGATTAATCCGTTCTGAACGTGTATTCCTCCTATTTAAAAGTGAATTATCCTAGATTTAATTGGATTACAAGTGGATTAATCCATTTTTACTGCGGATTATTTTGAGTTACAAGTGGATTAACTTGTATTACGAATGGATTAATCTGAATCTGAAAGTGGATTTCCCTGAATTACAAGTGGTTTACCCTGGGTTAAAAGTGGATTAATACGTCTTGAAAGTGGATTACTCTGGGTTACAAGTGGATTAAGAGGGATTACGAGTGGATTAATCTGAATGTGAAAGTGGATTGCCCTGAATTACAAATGGTTGACCGTGGGTTACAAGTGGATTTCCCTGGGTTACAAGTGGATTATCTTGGATTGCAAGTGGATTAATCCGATTGAAAATGCATTCCTCCGATTTAAAGTGGATTACCCTGGATTACAAGTCTGTCTAAAATACTTTTTCCCCGAAATAGTTATGATTGATTAAATTACATAAAAGTTTGAGTTTAATTAACTTAAATTACTCTTGAAAGTAAAATCTCGAGAGATATTTTTTATTAAATCAGAAGCTTCTATTTTCTGACAAAGGAGACTTTAATTGGACCATAAAAGACACTTTGCTTCGTTAAGATCTGGAATTAAGTACAGAAAACGAATTGCAATTATTTTAAAAATTGCAATATAAAAGTCCATTTTAGCTCGGTTTTAATGACACCAAGCGTAATCAATTCGCGTCCATGATGAGCGATTAAAATATATAAAAATGTGCGAGTACTCGGATTATTACACAAGGGGAACCAGTTCTGCACCAAATAATCACGGAACCATTCCGTTCTGAACTGGTAAATATCGGTCAACCCGGACACGGATTTTTTTTTAAACAGGAAGTCACACAATGGTTAATTCTATTTTTGTTATGTGATTTTTTATCATTTTTATCATTTTAGGCGGCCAGGTAAATTTCGGAAAAAGTATTTTTTAAATTTAGGAAGATTAACTTAATTTTTTCTTAATTTTTTTTGTTCTTGCTCATTTTTCACGGATTTTTGAAAGAAATGAATTTTTTAAATTTCAAATCTAGGATTTAAAAATTATACTTTGGAATTGAGAAAATTTTTTTGTTGATTTTTTTTTATTAAAAGGCCTAATATTTTTATTTTAAATTATAAATAATGGAAGTTCGAACCCTTTACACTTTTCTAACTTCTATCATTTAGTGGCCAGTCAGAAAAAATATTTTTTAAATCTAAGATCTAAGCAATAATTTTTTTTTATTCAGAAACTCTAACTTAAAAATAATTTTTAAAGTAATGAATATATGACAATTAAATAAATTTTTTCACCATTCAGCAAGGCGATTAAAAATTTTCAATTTTTTATGTATGGAAAAAAAATTTCAATTTTTGTTGGATAAATAAAAACATTTTTCTTGGCAATTTCAGATAATTTTTCGACTGAGTTCATTTGCTTAAATAAATTGTACCCACAAAATAAATTTTTCTATTTTTTGCGGATCCTGTGTAAACATAACTTTGCGGAACTTTGGTCAAAATAGCTCACGTTTCAGGATTCGCAAAAAATAAAAAAAATGTTGTGTGAAACTTAAAAATATGTACGCGTTTTTTTGGTTTATTAAAAAAAAGGATAAAAAAATATAAAAAATCTTTTTTTGCAACTGCAGGTACAAATTAACAAAATTTCAACTTTTTAAAAAATATTATATTTAGACAAAAAAATGTTTCTTTTTTTATCTTAGGTTATTTTATTCTATAAATTTTATACAGACAAAATTTTAATAAATTTTTTACGGATCCTGTGTAAATGGATATTTGCGAATCTTAGGATATTTGCGGATCTTAGTTTCAGGATCGTTCAAAAATAGAAAAAAATATTTGTTTGGAACTTTAAAATATGTATGTTTCTTTAGTTTAGGAACAAATTGAAATTAAACTTTCGATTAAAAAAATTTAAATTAAATTAAAAATTGAAATTATTTGTTTATTTTTTTTACGTATCCTGTGTAAACGGATATTTCAGGATTTTAGATGAAAATAGTTCATGTTTCAGGATCCGTCAAAAATAAAAAACATTTTTTTTATAATATTAAAAAATTTTAACATGTTTATTTAGTTTTTGTTAAAAAGGAAAGCAAAGAAATATGAAAAATATAAAAATACAAATGAACAAATTTTTTTTTGTTTTTTCTTGCGTAAAAATTTTGTTTACATACATAAAAAATTAAAAAATTTGAAAATTTTCTATCAACACGTCCAGTGATGAGAAATTTTGTTGTGTTTGTTCATAACGCGACAAAGAAACTTTTTTTTTAGCCCACCCTAATATAGTGTGTCGAGTATTTTGAAAGGGCGAAGGTGTATACAATAAGAACCCTATTGAATTTCCGACAATTTTCTCACGGTTTTTCAACAAATGGAGTGTACTTCCACATATGTTGTGGGAGACGTCCCCTATGCCACTTTAGCGTAATTCGACCCTCGCTGGGGGCCAGCAAAATAACTAAAAAAAGATCAAAAATAAGCGGGACAATTTTGTTTGTTAAAATAGTTCCTCACTTAATTATTTACTTATGAAAGAATTCGGGAGATTGAAAAAAATCGAAAAAACTAAAAATTATTTATTAAGTAAGAATACAATAATGGAATATTAAAACAAACGTTTAAATAAAATATTAAACACAATTTTATCTTGATAAAAATATTTCATTATTGTATTCTTAATAAATAAATAATATTTGGAACGATTGAAAAATGCTGAATTTAAAGAATTCAAAAACTTTGTCTCTTAATCAATATTATTTATTTATTAAACATATATCAATTAAATTAAATTATTCTTTGAATATTAAATTATTGTATTCTTAATTAATAAATTTTTTGAATAAAAAAAAAGGTTAATTATTCAAATTCGGGAATATTATAAATGTTCAAAAATGTTATTTTTTGTATTTTCAATCGCCCTTCGAAATTCTCAAATAATAAAATTCCCAACAGCTTATATTGTCATACCGAACTTGAAAAGTCGCGCTAGAAAATTGCCGGAAAATTTAAAACTTCTAAATATTTTTTTTAATATTTCGAATTTTTGGACCTTTTTAACAATTATTTTTAAATTGAAAATTTTTTACTTATCCAAATTGTTGTTGACTTAGAAGTACCTCAGAAATGTTCAAAAAATTTATAATTAAATTACTCGATTAAATTATAAGAATCTTATCTAGGATATTTTGGAATTGAAAAATCTATAAAAAGAAATAAATTTTTATTTAAAAAAATAATTTGACGATGTACACTCCCGATTGAGAAAATACACCTTGGAAAGGGGATCCGCTATCAAGAATGGTTGGTTTACAATGTTT
>JAWWLR010000002.1:19659192-19673354 GCA_035041075.1 Acraspis erinacei
GGGTTAGAACAGGGGTTCTTTTTCCTGGACATGGAAATTGGTTGGAACAGGGGTACTTTTTTGTTTAATTGAAAAGGGGTTAGAATAAAGGTTACTTTTCTTAAATACGGAAAACAGTTGCAACAGTAATTCTTTTTTATTTACTTGGAAAGGGGTTCGAACAGGGGTTCCTTTTCTTGGAGAAGAAAGTTGGTTGAAACAGAGGTTCTTTTTAGTTTAATTGGAGAGGGGTTTGAATAGAGATGCCTGTTTATAAAGAAAATGGTTGGAACAGGTTTTTCTTTTTGTTTAATTGGAAAAGGGTTAGAAAAGGTATTCCTTTTCTTGGATGAGGAAATTGGTTGGAACAGGGCTTCTTTTTTATTTACTTGGAAAGGGGTTAGAAGAGGGGTTCCTTTTCCTGGATAAGGAAATTGGTTGGAACAGGTCTTTTTTTGTTTAATTGGAAAGGGGTTAGAATAAAGTTCACTTTTCTTAAATACGGAAAATAGTTGCAACAGGAATTCTTTTTTATTTCCGTGGAAAGGGGTTCCTTTTCTTGTTTAAGGAAATTGGTTGGAACAAGGGTTCTTTTTGTTTTAAGTGGAAAGCGGTTCGAAAATGGGTTCTATTTTGTTTAATTATAAAGGGATTAGAAAAGGGATTCCTTTTGTTAAATAAGGAAAAGGGTTGGAACAGTGCTTCTTTTTATTTACTTGGAAAGGGGCTAAAACAGGGGTTCCTCTTCTTAGACAAGGAAATTGGATGGAACAGGGGCTCATTTGTTATGTAATAAAAATGTGGTTAATTAACAAAAAACAGTGGAAGAAAGTTTTTTTTTTATTTAGTAAAAAAGTGGTCGGAACAGGGATTTCTTTCTTCTGTAACTGAAAATATCAATTTTAGTTTCCTTTGCAAAAAAATGAAACATGACTCTTTTTCGAGAAATTTCTTAAGAAGTTTCATTCGTTCAACTACTCTTTGTACTTTAAGTTACTTTAAGTAAAGAATTAAATTTTTCGTCTACAGCTGCCCACGTAGAATGTAAGAGACGGCTCAGGGACGGGCGTCCTAACGACCTTAGACTGGCCCTGAGATACTCAAATGCAGCTTTCAAAAATCGCAAAAAGGGAATGTAATAAATTTTAAATTAAATTTTCTTCATTTAATATAAAAATCAAAATATTTATAGAACTAAAAAACAATATTCTAGAAGATTGAATTCCAGCAAATTCAAATTTAGGACAAATAAATTCAAACTGAATTCTAGGAAAATAAATTTAATTCTATTTTCAATTCTAGTGAATTTAATTAAAATCAAATCGATTTCTAGCAAATTAATTTGGAGACAGTAAATTTTAAATTACATCTTTTTAATCGATATGAATACCAAACTATTTATAGAATAGAAAACACAGAATGAAAGAGGAAAAGCTATAATTTTGCATTAATTGAGTTTAAAAAAAAACGAGTTTAGTAAAAATGTCTTTGACTAAGATGCAATTTTCGATGCCTTCGGGATAAAAACTGCTTTGAAAAGACTATTTTCGCGCCGAGGATGTCACGCAAACGCAATAAATACACGTTTCTTCAAAACGCGTTATACCTCGAGAGAAGAAAGTATGATCACGCACATCCTGCAACGTGTGTGAACTACGTAAAAGTGAGAAGCTGAAAACTGACCACTTTATCCAAAACACCTGTAAAATTCCATCAAAATTTTAGAAAAAAATAGCTCTTTTTCTCGATTTTTAGAATAATATTAATAACTACCGGAAGCATCCTACACGTCAGAACACTTCCGGTAGAAAAGATACTGTTTTTAATTTTACTTTTCCTGACAAGGGGTCACTGGGTCATCCAGTATTTTTAACTTTTCTGATAATTTTGATATTAAAACGATATTCACCTTGGAGTATTAAAAGAAAAAAAATATCGAGTACTTCCCAGTTTGTAGGAAAATTCGATGAAGAAACTAAAGAAATTTTTTTCGAGGAATGTCTAAGACTCTAAGAAGTGACAATAATACAATTTTCCGGTAAAATTCTAAGTAACAGAAATAAAATTTCGAAAGAATGTCTGAGTAAAAAGAATAAAATTTTCCGAAGAACGTAAAAGAAGTAACTAGAATACAATTTCATGAAAAATTCTGAGAAGCGACGAGAAATGGGGTTATAACGCGCTTAATTCTATTTACTAAAGAAAATGGAGTTATGCATTTTTTATGGTTAATGAAGAATGGGGCTGGAAAAGGGCTTCTTTTCTTAAATGAGGAACATTTTTCCAACAGGTGACTTTCTTGTTTTACTAGAAAGGGATTGGAAGATGAGTTTTTTTGGTTTGATTGGAAAGGGTTTGAAATAACGGTTCTTCTTTGTTTAATTGGAAAGGGGTGTGGATCAGGGCTTCTTGTTTATTTAGCAGGAAATGGGTGTGAAACCGGGGTTACTTTCTGCAATAAGGAAAATAATTGAAAGGGAAACAGGAATGGAACAGGGATTCCTATTATTAAATCAAGAAATTTGTTCAAACAGGTGTCTTTTTTGTTTTTATGGAAAGGGATTGGCAGATAAGTTTTTTTTGTTTTATTGGAATTGGGTTGAAATAACGGTTCTTTTTTGATTAACTGGAAAGGGGTGTGGAGCAGGAATTCTTTTTTGTTTAACTGGAAAGGGGTGTGAAATCGGGGTTACTTTCTTCAACACGGAAAATAATTGGTACAGGGTATAGGAATACAACTGGGGTTCCTTTTCTCCGACACGGAAAAAAGTGGGAACAGAGTTTTTTTCTGTTTGATTTGAAAGTGATTGAAACAATGGTTCCTTTTGTTAAATGAGATTTGTTCGAACAGGTACATTTTTTGTTATACTGGAAAGGGATTGGAAGATGGGTTGGTTTTTGTTTTATTGGAAAAGGGTTGGAACAGGGATTCTTTTCGTTTAATTGGAAAGGGTCATTGAATCGAAGATCTTTTTCTTAAATACGAAAAATAATTGTAAAAGGAGGTCTTTATTGTTTGATTGGAAAGGGGTTGGGACAGGGGTTCCTTTTTTAAATAAAAAAATTTGTTCGAACAGGGTTTTTTTGTTTCATTGGAAAGGGGTTGCAACAGATTCTTTTCTATTTGGTTTGAAAATCAAAAGATGGGTTATTTTTTATTTAATTAAAAAGGGGTTGGAACAGAGATTCTTTCCTGTTTAACTGAAAAGAGTTGTGGAATCGAAGTTCCTTTGCTCAAAACGGAATATAATTGAAACAGGGGTTCTTTATTATTTAATGTAAAAGGGCTTGGAAACGGGGTTCCTTTTCTTCGTTAAAACCGGGGTTCTTTTTTCCTTGATTCGAAAATGATTGGGACAAGTAACAAGAATAAAATGGATTTATGCATTTTTTTAGGCTAACAATTGTAATTTATTGATTTAATGGAAATAGATTGGCAGATGATTTTTTTATTGAAAAGGGGTTAAACCAGCGGTTCTCTTTGTTTAGCTGGAAAGGGTTGTGAAATCGGGGTTCCTTTCCTTAAATACGGAAAATAATTGGAAAACGGAACAGAGTTGGAACAGGGATTAGACAAGAGGTTCTTTGCTATTTTGATTTTAAAGTCGGAAGATAGGTTCTTTTTTTGTTGGAAAGGGGTTAGACCAGAAATTCTTTCCTATTTAACTGGAAAGGGATGAGAAACCGGGGTTCCATTCCTCAATATGGAAAATAATTGAAACAGGGGTTCTTTATTATTTGCTTGAAAAGGAGTTGGAACAGGCGCTCTTTTTCTTCTAAAAGAAAATGTGTTCAGGCGGGTTTTTTTTTTTTAATTGGAAAGGGGATAGAATAGAGGTTCATTTTCTTAAATACGAAAAATAGTTAAAACAGGGGTTCTTTTCATTTAATAACAATAATTTCTCGAGCAGGGTTTCTTTTCTTAAGTAAGAAAAATGGTTTGAACATGGGTTCTTTTTGACAATTGAAAAGGGGTTTAAATAAGGGTTTTATTTCTAAAATAAGAAAATTGTTTGAAAATGGATTCTGTAACAATAGGTTATTTCACTAGAAAGGGGTTAAAACAGGGATTCTTTTTTGTTTAACTGGAAAGGGGTGTGGAACAGGGGTACTTTTTTGGGTGACTGGAAAGGAGTGTTAAATCGAGGTCCCTTCCTCAATACGGAAAATAATTAAAACAGGAATAGGGGACACTTTTTTTAATTGAGAAGGGGTTGGAAAAGACCTTATTTTCATTTAATAACAAACATTTTTGAACCGGGTTTCTTTCCTTAAATAAGGAAAATGGTTTTTTACATGGAGTTTTTATAATTGGAAAGGGGTTTAAATAAGGGTTCTATTACTAAAATAAGGAAAATGTTTTTAAAATGGCTCCTGTTTTGTTTAATTAGAAAGGGGATGAAACAGGGCTTCCTTCTCCCAAATAAGAAAAATTACCGAAACAGGTTTAATTTTTTGTTTAATTAAAAAAAAGGTGGTAAAGGGGCTCTTCATTGCTTGATTAGAAGGGGGTTTGGAACAGGGGTTCTCTTTCTGAAATAAGGAAAATGGTTGGAGCAGAAGTTTTTTGAAAAGGGGTTTGAAAAAGTGTTCCATTTATAAAAATAAGAAAAGCGGTTCTTTTTTGTTTAATTGGAAAGGGGTTTAAACAGGGGTTCTTTTTTTATTAATTGAAAAGGGGTATTTATTTAACGCCATTTTGAAGACTATAAAAACAAACTGTTGGTACATTTTTATATTTTTATCAAGGCTTTTTTTCTTGTTATTGAAAAAAGTAAAAGAATACGAGAGAAATAAAGAAGAAAGGAGAGTTGAAGTTTATCTTTTTTCTTTTCTCTTATTTATTTTGATCTTTGGATTATTGGCTTTTTAATTTACAATATTTCGTAGTTAATCTTTAAGTGTGGCCGTGCGGTCGCACAGACCGCACCAAACTTTTAATATGTGGGTCTTTCCCCAACAGGGGTAAAGGATTGTTACTAATAAATCAATATTTAAAGGTTAAATAAACCGATATTCTGCTTGGAAAAAAGTTATTTAGTTCTTACCAATTTGTTCACTCTATTGACTGGCACGAATTCACTTACCTGGAACAGAAAAGAAAATTATTCGTTAGAAAATCTCGATAGGTAAAAAATGGGTCATAAAGTTATGAAGATAGTAAATTTTAATGAAATTTATTCAGCCAATGAATAATTCAGAAAATACAGCTCAACTCTTCTTATATTTTAAACAGAGAATTATGAATATCTGAAAAATAGAGTTTAGTATGGTTATCTCGAATAAAACATCTAATTTGGAGGTATTATATCAAAGCATAAAATTGGATGGGAAAGCTAGGGCACGTGTCCAAAAAATTAAACTCACTCTACTGAATGTGGATCTAAAAAGAGACAAAAGAAATGGAGACGATTGCACAGTCATATATCGTATGGACATGTATAAAATATGTATGTGTATATATATGTGAGGGGGGTGATCGGATCGATTCGATTGGATAACTCGGCCATTGCCTTCCTCCAGCATCCGGATCTCTACTTTCCACATGTTTTTATTTCAGTCAAAATTCAAATTGAAGTTTCAAAATAAACTTTTTTTTTAATTTTATCTCTAGGCGTCTTTTAGATTGAGGTTTGAAATTCAATAGTTACGTAGATCTTAAAAAGGGTAGTGCATTTTTACATATTTCTACAGGCTGAGGGATTTTTTTCAAGTGAGAAAAGGTTGAAAAAGGGTTGTTTTTTATTTCGTCAGAAAAAGATTCGAATAGGGATTCTGCTTGTGTTAAATTTAAAAGAGGTTTGAAGCGGGGTTCTTTTTTTTAAATAAGAAATGGACTTATAAAAGAGGTTATTTTTGTTTAATAAAAAAAAAATAAAATAGGGTTTTCTTTTTGTGTAATTGGGTAGGAGTTCAAAAAGGGGTTACTTTTATTAAATTAGGGTAATGGTTAGAACTGGTTTCTATTTTAATTATTCAATAAGGAAAGTGGTTTGGACGAAAATTCTTTTTCATTAAAAAAAGTGATTGGAACAGGGGTTCTTTTTTGTTTGGCTTGAACGGGGTTGAAACGGAGGTCTCTTTTCTTAAATAGAGGAATTTCTTTGAACCGACGTCCTTTTTTGATATTGGAAAGGGGTTGGAAGATGGGTTCTTTTGTGATTGATTAGAAAGGGGATGGGAAAGGGGTTAGTTTTCTTGAATAAGGTAATTTGTTTAAATAGGTTTCCTTTATTGTTTTACTGGAAAGGGAGTCAACAAGGGTTCTTTCCCCTAAATTAGAAAAATAATTGGAACAGGGGTTCTTTTCTATTTAATTCGAAAGGAGTTTGAAAAGAGATTCTTCATTTTTTCATTTAATAAGGTTTGAAATACGCGTTGTTTTTTGTTTTACTGGAAAAGGGTTAGATAAGTTATTTTTTTCTGAATAAGAATAATGTTTGGAACATGGCTTCTTTTCGTTTCAATTGGAAAGGGGTTTGAACAGGGATTCTTTTTGTTTAATTTAAAAGGGTTTGGAACCGAGGTTCGTTTTTGTTCACTTGAAAATGTGTTACAACAAGAGTTCCTTTTTCCTAAATAAGAAATATGTTAGGAACAGGTGTTCTTTTCTGTTTACTTTGAAGAGGTTTGAACAGAGGTTATTTTCCTTTCCTGGAAAAGGGTTAGGCAAGGCTTATTTTTCCTCTTTGTTTAATTGGAAAGCGGTTAGAACAGGGGTTACTTTTCTAAGATACGTTAGTTGGTTGGAACAGAGGTTCTTTTTTGTTTTGCTGATAAAGGGTTAGAGCAGGGTTATTTTTCCTGAATAAGAATAATTTTTGGAATAGGGATTCTTTTCGTTTCAATTGGAAAGGGATTCGATCAGGGGTTTTTTTTTGTTTTTTTTAAAGGGTTAGGAACAGTGGTTCGTTTTTGGTTGATTGAAAATGTGTTGGAACAAGAGTCCCTTTTTCCTAAATAAGAAAAATGTTTGGAACAAGTGTTCTTTTCTGTTTACTTGGAAAGGGGTTTGAATATTGGTCTTTTTTCTTTGATTGAAAAAGGGTTCTTGTTTAATTGAAAAGGGGTTCTTCCTTATTTGATCTGAAAGGGTTTAGAATAGGGGTTCTTTAATTAATGGGAAAGATGTTGGAACGAGGGTTCTTTTTTGTTTGACAGGAAAAGGTTTTATTTTTTCAAATAAGGAAAAAATTTTGGAACAGAAGCTTTTTTTTGACAAATTGGAAAGGGGATAGAACAGTGATTCCTTTTCTTAAAATAAAAAAATTCTTTGAGCAATTGTCCTTTTTTGTTCGATTGGAAAGTGGTTGGAAGATGGGTTCTTTTTTGTTTAGCTTGAAAGGGGTCCCTTTTTTAAATATTGAAAATTGTAAGAACAGATGTCGTTTTTTCTATTTGAAAGGCGTCCGAAGATGGGTTCGTTTTCTTGAATAAGGTCATTTGTTTAAACAGCTCTCTTTTATTGATTTACTGGAAAGGGGTTAGAACAAGGGTTCTTTTCTCTGAATAAGAAAAATTATTGGAACAAGGCTTCTTTCCTATTTAATTCGAAAGGGTTTGAAAAGTGATTCTTCATTGTTTGATGTAAGAAGATTGGGAACAGGGCTTCTTTCCGTTTGAATTGGAAAGGGATTTGAACAGGGATTCTTTTTGTTTGATTTGATAGGGTTTGGAACAGGGATTGATTTTTGTTTGATTAAAAATATGTTGGAACAAGAGTTCCTTTTTCCTAAATAAGAAAAACGTTTCGAGCTTTTTTTGTGTTTACTTGGAAAGGGGATTGAAAAAGGGTTCTTTTTTCTTTGATTGAAAAAGGGTTCTTTTCAATTCAAACGGAGTTCTTTTTTGTTTGATTTGAAAAGTATTAGAATAGGGGTTGTTTATTTAATTGGAAAGATGTTGGAACGAGGGGTTGGAACAGGGGTTTAATTTCTCAAATACTGTAAATAGCTGAAAAAGAAGTTCTTTTTTGTTTTACGGAAAGGGATTCAAAAGATTTTTTTACTTGGAAAGGGATTAGAGAATAGAGGTTCCTTTTCTTAAATAAGGAAAACGGTTAGAACAGAAGTTCTTTTTTCCTTAATTGGAAAGGGTTTTGAGCAGTGGTTCCTTTTCTTGAGGAAAATGGTTGGAACAGGGATTATTTTTTTAGTAATTGAGTATAGTTTGCAAAAAGGATTCGTTTTATCAAATAAGGAAAATAGTTAGAATAGGGGATCTTTTTTGCCTGATTGAAAAGTATTTGGAACAGAAGTTATTTTTTCGTTAATTGGAAAGAGGTTGAAAGACGGGTTCCCATTGATAAATAAGGAAAATAATTCAATCATAGTTCATTTTTTATTTAACAAAAAAAAAGCGTTACAAAATAAATCACTCAGATATTCCTTGATCATTTTTTTTTAATTTACAGTACAAGTCCGATAACTTTCCAACTTCGGGACTGTAGGGCCGGAAAATTCCAGGAATTGCCGACTTATCGGATGCCCCCTCTAGTAGCACGATATTAGGTGCGCGCATGCGTAAATCATGTGCGCAAATCATGCGGTAAATAGTAGACGTAGTGGGAGAACCACAATTAGTGTGCGTGCCGTACGTGTGAGAACGTTTTAAGGGGAATGTACACTTATCGGACGGCAATTTATCGAACTTGTACTGTATTAAATAATTTTAATATCCGAAACGATTCTGCAAAATGCAATAAGAATCTAACTGGTATTAAAATCATTTGAAATAGAATAATTCTTTCTCAATCTGGCAATTTTCAACGCTTTTAAGAACGGTTGTTACCGCGATTTTGTAAGAGTTTACGGTTAATTATGATGATTACAGTAAAAAAGTGAGCCGGACTTTTACGGTCCTCGTTCTAATACAATTGTATTGGTTTTATTCTCCTCTCCCTCTTTCTAAAATAAATTATTCTTACTGTAGATCGTGCAATAATTTTATAAATGCATTCTAGCGAAGCACAAAAACGACCTTGAATTGAGCGCAGTGAAAGATAAATCTCACGGAGGATTTGGTTCGTTCACACGACCTTGTAAAACGTTTTTGTCCTGGTTCCTTGGTACCTTTTTAAGAAATGTAAAATATTTTCTTTTTGTGATGGAGTTTTTTACATTAGGTAAATTACATCTTAAATGATTGTACCATCGGAAATTATTTTGACGGCGAACTGTAATAAAAATCACTGATGCCTTTGACACACGATAACTTGGTCGAAAATAAAACTCAATATTTTTATTCAAACCGGTTAGAAAGCTTATGAAATTCGACGTCGAATGACTTCTAGCACAGTTTTTTTGTGCCTTGCTGAAGATGATATATCACGTGAGAACTTTTTTTTTAGTATTAAATAATTTATCGAATTTTGTATCTTGACTTTAATTTAGGCCTATGAAATTTAAAAAACATTCACGGGATTCCGAAATAAGATTTAAAATGTCGAAGAAACTCGACGCAACGCTTGTACATTTTTTGTCATAATTTAAAAACCTGTAAGGATTTTTCAAGTATTCCTGGCTTAAATTAAAGATAAGATTTAAAAGATTGTTTGCTGTAAATTTTAATTGTCTGGTTTTATTGCCGACCCACTTATCGCGTTTCAACTGCTTGGTTAAAAAAAACGATTTGGAAGAGGGGTTCTTTTTTGTTTTTTAAATAAAAGGAATTAGAAGGAGGGTTCTTTTTTCTTGAATAAGAAATGGGGTTAAAGCGGATCTACATTTTTTAATAAAGAAAGTAGATTAGATAATAGGTTCTTTAAAAAAAAAGGTTATGGAAAATTGTAATAGGGGTTCATTTTTGCATCATTTGGAAGGGGCTGGATCAGGAATTATTGTTTGTTTTATAAATAAGAGGGCCTAGAATGGGGCTTTCTTTTCTTCAATAACAAAATTGTTTTATAACAGGGGTTATTTTTTTTAAACCTAAGGAACTTCAAGAACCCCAAAGAACCCTCGAGAACACCAAATAACTCTCAAGAACCCTAAGGAACTATAAATAACCCTAAAGAACCCTAAATCAAGAATAAAAATATATAAGGATTTGAAAGATGGGTTCTTTTTTGCTTAATTAGAAAAGACAGGTAAAGGAAAATTGTTGGAAAAGGGTCTCTAAATGGAAAGAGGCTGGAACAGGGGTTCCATTTATTGCATAAGGAAAATAGTTGGACCAAAAGCTTTTTTTTAATGCAATTGGCAAGAGGTTGGAAGAAGGGTTGGTTTTGATTTGATTAGAAGGAAATTGGAATGGAGGTTCTGTTTTTATTTCATTTAAAAGGAGTTATTTTTAAAATAATAAATTCTGTTGGATTGGATCAGGAGTTTGTTTTGTTTTGTAAATGAAAGCGCCTAGAATGGGTCTTACTTTTGTTCAATAAAAAATTGGTTTAAAACGGTGTTTTTTTGTGAAACCTAAAGAACCCTAAGGAACCTCAATAACCCTAAAGATCCCTAAGGAACCTCAATAACCCTTAAGAACCCTTAAGAACCCTAGATCAAGAATAAAAATATAAAAGGATTTGAAATATGGGTTCTTTTCTGTTCAATTAAAATGATATTTAATAGTAAATTTATAAAACAGTGGTTCTTTTTCTTGAAAAAAGAAAAGTATTTGGAACAGAAGTTCTTCTTTGTATAATTGGGAAGGGGTTTGGATGAGAATTCATTTTTTGCCTCAGGAATCACAGGGGTTAGTGAGGAGGGGGAGCTATGAGGGGGGGGGGGGGTGTTGAAGTGTTATTTTTTGGTTAATAAAGAAGTAGAAAAAATATTTAAAACATATTTTCTTTTCATTTCGAGGGGTTAATTTTGTTCAATAGGAAAACCGCTTTTTGTTTAATTAAAGGGTTTGTTTTTCCTAATAAGGAATCAGGCTAGAACAGAGGTTCTTTTTTGACTAATTGAAGAGGCATTCACTTTGTTTAATACGGAAAGGAGTTAGAATAGGTGTTCTGTTCTGTAAAATTCAGGAGGGGTTCATTTTGATGAATAACAAGAGGGGTTATAACAAGGGTTTTTTTGTTCGTTTAATTAATGACAGGTTCCTTTTTGTGCAATAAGGAAAGGGGCTCTTTTGTTAATTGTGGAGAGATTCATTATTTTCAATAAGGAAAGGAGTTAGAACAGGGGTTCCTTCTTTTGAATAAGTAAAATGACTGAAACAGGTTCCTTTTGTTCAACAAAGAGAGGGGTGAGAATAGGGGTTCTTTTTTAGATAAATTCAGCGGTGCTTCATTTTGTTCAATAATGAAATGGGTTAGAAAAGGGGTTCTTTATTGTTTAATTAGGCAGATGTTCGTTTTTGTTGACCAAAGAAATGGATTGGAACAGGGGTTCTTTTTACTTAAAGGAAAGGACTTAGAACAAGGTTTCCTTTTCTAATGTAATAAAAATCGTTGTAGAAGGGGTTCTTTTTTGTTCTGTTGGGGAGGGGTTTATTTTTGTACAATAAAGAAAGGGATTGGAGCAGGGGTTCTTTTTTGTTTCTCTGGGAAGAGGTTCCTTTTGTTCAATACGAAAAGGGGTCAGAAAAGGATTTCCTTTTTTCTAATAAGGAAAATGGTTGAAATAGGGGTTCGTTTTTAATAATTGATGGTTTCATTCTTTTCAATAAGGAAGGGAATATAACTTTAGGGAATAGTTCTTTGTTCATTAATTAAGAAGGGGTTCCTTTTGCTCAACAAAGAGAGGGTTTAAAACAGAGGTTCTCTTTGGCCTAATTGGGTAAAGTTCAATTTTGTTTAATACAGAACGGTGTTGGAACAGGGATTCTTTGTCATTTAATTAGGGCAAGATTCATTTCCTTCAATAAAGGAGGAAGTTTAAGCGGGATCTTTCTCCTTTAATAAAGAAAGGGGTTCCTTTTTTAAAATAAGAAAAAGGTGATAAAAGGGGTTCTCTTTTAGACTAATTCAGTAGTGCTTTATTGCGTTCAATAATGAAAGGGGTTAGAATAGGGGTTCTTTTTTGTTAAATCTTGGGGACGGGTTCTTTTTTGTTCAACAAAGAAATGGGTTGGAACACGGGTTCTTTTCACTTAAATAAGGAAAGGGCTTAGAACTTTCCTTTTCTAAATAATAAAAATCTTTGGAGCAGGTTTTTTTGTTTAACTGTGGAGAGGTTCATTTTGTTTATAAGGATAAGGGTTAGAGAACAAGGATTCTTTTTTTGTTTGAATGGGTACAGGTAAATTTGTATGCAATAAAGAAAGGGGTGCATTGCACACCAGCCATAAAAATTGTTATCACAAATAAATTATTGGTTATTTCAACCTGGAAATTTTTTTATAACACCCAAGTGTGTTAAGCAAGGGTTAATAAGGAAAGGGGTTAGAACAAGGTTTCTTTTTCTTCAGTAAGGAAAATGGTTTGAACAGGGGTTCTTTTTAGTTTAATTGGAAAGAGGAACAGGAATGAAACAGGGATTCCTTTCTTTAATCAGGAAATTTGTTCAAACAGGTGTATTTTTTGTTTTTATGGAAAGGGATTGGCAGATAAGTTTTTTTTTGTTTTATTGGAAAGGGGTTGAAATAACGGTTCTTTTTTTATTAACTGGAAAGGGGTGTGGAGCAGGGGTTCTTTTTTGTTTAGCTGGAAAAGGATGAGAAATCGGGGTTACTTTCTTCAATACGGAAAATAATTGGAAAGAGGAACAGGAATGGAACAGGGTTTCTTTTTCTTCAGTAAGGAAAATGGTTTTAATAGGGGTTCTTTTTAGTTTAATTGGAGAGGGATTCATTTTGTTCGCTAAGAGAAAAGAGTTCTGTTTCTTTAATAACAAAAGGGGTTATAAAAAGGGTTATTCTTCTTTAATAAGAAAAGGGGTTAGAAAAGGGGTGATTTCTTGTTTAATGAAAGGAGGTTCGTTTTTGTTCAAAAAAGAAGTTTGTTGGAATAGCGGTTCCTTCTACTTTAATAAGGAAAGGACTTAGAACAAGGTTTCCTTTTCTAAAATAATAAAAATCGTTGGAACATGGTTTTGTTTTGTTTAACTGGGGAGAGGTTAATTTTTTTCAACAAGAAAAGGGGTCAAGAAAAGATTTCCTTTTCTAAATAAGGAAAATGGTTGAAACAGATGTTCTTTTTTTTAATTGAGGACTTTCTTTTTCTCAATGAGGAAAGGGGATAGGATGGGGTTTATTTTTGTTTAATTAAGAAGGTGTTCAGTTTTCTCAATAAGGAAGGGGGCTAAAACAGGGGTTCTTTTTGATTGATGGAGGAGGGGTTCATGTTTTCCAATAAGATAAATGGTTAGAAGAAGTGTTCTTTTTGTTTAATTGATGAGGATTTCATTTTTTTAATAAGGAAGGGGACTAACACAGGGGTTCTTTTTTGATTCACTAAGGGGTTACAAACGTTTTCTTTCCTAAAATAATGAAAATCGTTGAAGCAGGATTCCTTTGTTAATTGTGAATAGGTTCAGTTTGCTCAGTTTGTTTTCTCAAATAAGGAAAAATGTTGGAACAGTGGTTATTTTAGTTTAATTGAGGAGGGGTTAATTTTTCTCAATAAGGAAGGAGGCTGGAACAGGGGTTCTTTTTAATAATGGAGGAGAGGTTCGTTTTCTTCACTAATGAAAGGGGTTAGGAAAGGGGTTCTTTTTTATTTATGAATAAAAGGGGATAGAAGGGATTTTGTGTTAAATGATTGATTTTTATTTCTGTTTGGGCTAGCCGTTTAGTTAAGATAATTTCCAACCACTGTGTGAGTCTATTAAAATCTAGTGAAGAGAGTGGAGATAATAAAAATCCGGACTTGTAAAGTGGCAAGTAATTAGTTTCTTTTTCAATAAAAGTTGAAAGTGGAAGTTTTAATGATGAAAAGCCAGAGATAGGCTAGAGGCAAGCTGGCGACAAAACCGCATAGTAGTTAGTGACTTTCGTTCCTTTTGATAGTCCTCGGGCTACTTTCATATGAGATGTGACCCCTCACTCACTCGCTATAGCAAAACTGTCATCGTGTCAACGAGGCTTTAAAGTCAGTTTAGTATTTCTCTCGAGTAGCGTCCTTATTATATAGTTCCAACTTATAACTAGAAAAGTAAGATTTAACGAGATAATAAGACCTGCATATATTAACTTCTTTGTTTAACTCTCTCATTAGAATTTCAATTGCCATTGATCCAAGAACTCTTACCCTGGTGGGTCAAGTCTCCCAACTGAAGTGGAAAGTTGTTTGTGCT
>JAWWLR010000002.1:19745199-19757413 GCA_035041075.1 Acraspis erinacei
TTAATTGAAAATTAATTTTTTTATGTAAATTTAACTTTAATTGTTATTGAAAATTTTACATTTTCGATTTGAAATTTCCACTATTTGGTTTCATTTTTTTTCAATTACACCTGTTAAAAAATATCCTTTTTGCTTGAAAAACCTTTCTTTTTTTCGTTTTTTTGTTAAATTCAACTGTTTTTTTATGTAAAATTCAAATCTGTTTTAGTTGAAATATTTTGTAGAAAATTCAAGAATTTTCTTAAAAAGTCATTTCTTTGGTTGAAGGTTCATCATTTTAATTGGAAATTGGGAATGTATATTTTATTTTTAGATGAAAATTCGTCTTCTTGGTCGAAAATTAATTTTTTATTCCTACAAAAACCTTTTTTTTATTGATCCGCCTATAAGAGTTGCGGACTTCAGTCTATTTGAATCAATAAATGCTATAAATAATAAATACAGTTAAATATTTAAAAAAAAGTACATTCGAGAATTTAATTTAATTTAAACTAAGAAATGCTAATTTCTTTAAACAATTTATTATTAATGTGATATTAAAAGTTTATACTTTCTAAATTTAAATAGACCCGCGTGTTTCGGCACATGCGCAGTTGAAAAAATTGCGGTCCGTTAGTATCACTGGTCGGTAACATGACTTCTAGAAAAAACAAAAACATTTCTTGTCCTCTGCAGTTTGACCAAAACCGCAACTGAATTTTTCAGATCGGCAGGTAGATTTTCCTTCCTGTTTTTCGCGGATAGAAAAACACGTTATTGGCTTTGTTTGCGAGAGTGCACTTGTGAGGCGAGTGACTTGGTTTATGATAATATAATGCGGTTTACTGGGCGCGGTATAAGGTTACAAAAGACAACGCAAGTTATGAAACACGCCCCTGTAAAAAAAAAAAAAAAAAGTTCTGGACCGCGTTACGCCACCTTCACTTCATCTTCACACCTTCAGCTTCAACCTCTTCTCATTCACATCCGCGTTGAGTTACGTGCTAATTTTTTCAGTCTCAAGGCCGCACAGTGGGCCCAAATATTGCAATTGTTTACTAAATTAAAAAAAAAATTTATCAACAAATTACGAATTTTTCTGAAATTATCATGAGGTTCATAATTTAAAAAAAATGACATAAAAAACGAATTTTTCTGACGAGAAATGCCCGAATAATGCATTTGTTTATTAAATTTATTTAAAAAAACATCAAATTAATCAACTGAATGCTATTGAAATTGTCGTAAATTTCCCAATTAAAAGGGCTGAAATTGAAAAAAACGAGTTTTTCCGTCGTCAAATACCCAAATATTTAATTTGTTAAAAAAATCATAAAATTTATCAACTAATTATGAATGTTGCTGAAAGTATCGTAAAGTTCATAATTAAAAGGACTGACATCGAAAAAAACGAATTTTTCATCAACAGATGCCCAAATAATGCATTTGTTTATTAAATTTAAAAAAAAACATAAAATTAATAAAATAAATAAGAATGTTACTGAAATTATCGTCAAGTTCCCAATTAAAAGCACTAGAATTGAAAAAAAGAGGTTTTCCCTCGACAAATGCCTAATTCATGCATTTGTTTATTAAATTTGTTAAAAAAATTATAAAACTTATCAACAAATTATGAAATTTTCTTAAATTATCGCAAATTTCCCAATTAAAAGCACTAATTTTGAAAAAATCGAGTTTTTACGTCGAAAAATGCCCAAATATTTAATTTGCTTATTAAATTTGTTAAAAAATTCATAAAATTTATCAACAAATTATGAGATTTTCTGAAATTATCATCAGGTTCCTAATTTAAAAAAATTTACATCGAAAAAAAGGAATTTTTCTGACGAGAAATGCCCGAATTATGCATTTGTTTATTAAATTTGTTTAAAAAAACATAAATATAATCAAATACTTATGAATGTTACTGAAATTATCGTAAAGTTCTTAATTAAAAAGACTGACATCGAAAAAAAACGAATTTTTCATTAACAGATGCCCAAATAATGCATTTGTTTATTAAATTTGTTTAAAAAAACATAAAAGTAATCAAATAATTAAGAACATTACTGAAATTATCGTCAAGTTCCCAATTAAAAGCATTACAATTGAAAAAAAACAGGTTTTCCCTCGAAAAATGCCCAATTCATGTATTTGTTTATTAAATTTGTTAAAAAAATTATAAAATTTATTAACTAATTATGAAATTTTCTGAAATTATCGCAAATTCCCAATTAAAAGCACTAACTGTGAAGACAAAACGAGTTTTTCCGTCGACAAATGCCCAAATCATGCATTTGTTTATTAAATTTATTTAAAAAATTACAATATTTATCAACAAATTATGAGTTTTTCTGAAATTATTGCTAGGTTCCTAATTTTAAAAAATTGGCATAGAAAAAAAAGAATTTTTCTGCCGAGAAATGTCCGAATTATGCATTAGTTTATAAAATTTGTTTAAAAACCATAAAATTAATCAACTAATTATTAATTTTACTGAAATTATTGTAAAGTTCCCAATTAAAAGGACTGACATTGAAAAAAGAACGAGTTTTTTCGTCGACAAGTGCTCAAATAATGGATTAGTTTATTAAATTTGTTAAAAAAAAGTCATAAAATTTATCAACAAATTATGAATTTTTCTGAAATTATTATGAGGTTCCTAATTTTAAAAAATTGACATAGAAAAAAAGGAATTTTTCTGACGACAAATGCCTGAATACTCCATTTGTTTATTAAATTTGTTTACAATATGAACAGGAATAGTCTTAAGAAATTTCATTACAATATTGTTTCCATTCAAATTTCTTGCAATATAGCTTAAAAAACGTTAAATTATTGAAAATTATAGAAAACACATTCTCGACAAATAATTTGTTTATAAATTTTCTTTTGTTTAATGTTACATGATGGAATATCTTTATATAATTTAAATCTTGGACTTTTTAAAGAAAAATTCAGCAATAAATTTGGAAGTTATTCGTATGGCCTGATTTTTGAATTTTTGTTTGTTTAAACTTTAATGTTAATGACATTATTGATTTAATTGTTATTTATTAAAGTTGTAAAAAAAAATTATCAGCAAATTACGATTTCTTCTGAAATTATCATAAGGTTCCTAATTAAAAAAAAATTGACATAAAAAAAGAATTTTTCTACAAGAGCTGCCGGAATAATGCATTTGTTTATTAAATTTCTTTTAAAAAACCTAAAATTAATCAACTGATTGTTACTGAAATTGTCGTAAATTTGGAAATTAAAAGGACTGAAATTGAAAAAAACGAGTTTTTCCGTCGACAAATACCCAAATATTTCATTTGTTTATTAAATTTGTTAAAAAAATTATAAAATTTATGAACTAATTATGAATGTTGCTGAAATTAACATGAAGTTGTCAATTAAAAGGACTGACATAGAAAAAAACGAGTTTTTCTGTCGACAGATGCCTGAATAATGTAATTGTTTTTCAAAATTGTTTAAAAATATGATAAAAGTGATCAATAAATTATGAATTTTTTCTAAAATTATCATGAGGTTTCCAATTACAAATGTTGAAAGGACTGGCATTGAAAAAAACGATTTTTTCTGCCGACAAATGTCCGAATAATGTATTTGTTTATTAAATTTGTTTTAAAAAACCATAAGATTCATTAAAAAATTAGGAATTTTTCTAAAACGATCATAAAGTTCCTTATTAAAAAAAAATACATAGAAAAAAACGAATTTTTCTGTCGAAAACTGGCTGATTAATGCATTTGTTTATTAAATTTGTTCATAATATTAAAAATAATAATTTCGACAAAAAATACCTTCATCATTATATTGTTTTTATCTAAATTTATACGCAATATAACTTAAAAAACGTAAAATTAGGAAAAAACGTAAAAAAACATTCTTTCAACAAATAATTTGTTTATAAATTTTTGTTGTTTATTATATAACATTGAAATATCTTTATCTAATCGTACTCTATGAAACTTGGACGATTTGAACCATTTTCATGTTATGACGATCACCGGGAACGTCAAATAGAAAAAATGGCAAATTTTTCTTCATATTTATTTATTTATAAAAAAATTTAAAACCTATTTTAAAAATCAGGCTCGAAAACTCTCTTAAAAATTTTTTCAGATTAAAAAAAAAATTTCTTTGTACAAATTGATCAATATTTGTTGGCTGTACGTTATTTTGAACGAAAAAAGTCATTTTTTCCCCTCTATGGGCCGTGCGTGTGTAGCGACTCTTTGTCTCTTGCTCGGGTTTCTTTTCATCTTCGGGAAAGAGGCCGAACACTGGCGCGGCGTGGCACCCAGCTGAACTCGAGAGGTGCTTTCATTTCATTTAATTTTGCTCCCAGACCCATTAGTCTGCACCCTTGACACATTTAGCACTAATGAGGCTGCCAGCAGCGAGCCGCGCCTGATTCTAGGCGAGAATTCCTACCTTACCGACTTCGAGAGAGCGCGGCAGTTCAAGTGGTTCGTGTCTGAGCTAAGTTTTTCGATTTTTTTGTTGAACAAGATCCTACAGTTAGGGGATGATTTTTGGGTGTTGGGAAAACTGGAAAAGAGGTTTTATCACTGTTTTAATATTTGAATAAGCAAGATTGTTTTTTTTTACAGGAATATGGAATAAAATCCCTATTTATTTTATTTTATAATTTTTAACTATTTTTCTTCAAAGTTGACCTATTTTGGTTAAAATTACCTTTTTTTTAATTCGTATTTACGGGTTGAAAATTCAACTTTTTCTTGAAAATTTATATAAATTGATCAAAAATTCAACTATTTGTTTAAAAATAATTTTTTTTAAGAGCCATATTTTCGGATTGAAAATTCAACCATCTTTTTTAAAATTCGTCTCTTTGATTACAGAATTTAACTATTTTCGTGGAAAATTAAACTATTCAATTGAAAATTAAACTTTTTGTTGAAAATTTATTTATATTTGTAAAATTCCACTATTCATTTGAAAATTGAATTTTAGTTGAAGATTCATAATTTCGGATTGAAAATTCATCAATTTTTTTGAAATGTTGTCTTTTTGATTACAAAATTCAACTGTTTTCGTAGAAAATTAAACTTTATGTTGAAAATTTATTTATATTTGTAAAATTCCACTATTTGTTTAAAAATAAAATTTTTTGCTGAAGATTTAGATTTTCGTGGGTACTTTTTTCGCGCTCGAAGCGTGACAAATTCAGGATAAATTCCAAAAAAAATTTAAAACCTTTCCAGTTAAATTGAAGAGTTCAAATAAATTGGACAATTTTTTAAAAATCAAAAAATTCCATTAACTTCCGTTAACTGAGGATGGATTTAAAGGAATTTAAGGTAAACCAGAAGAATTCGATAAAAGTTATAAAAATGCAAGGTGAGGTCTAAAGAATTTAGGATCAATGAAATAAAAACTTTAAAAAATTCACAAGAATTCAAAAAAATTAAAAATAATTCAAGGAGAATTCCAAAAATAAATTCATAATCTCTTAAAATCTTTTAAACCTTACTATTTTCTAACCAAGCAAGTGACTGAAGACTAGAAAAAGATTCAGGTTAAATTCAAAAGAATTCAAATGAATCGGAAATTTTTTTTTAATAAAAAAATTCCACTAAATTCGGTAAATTGAGAATGAATTTCGAGGAATTTAAGGTAACCGAGAAGAATTCGACGAAATTCCTAAGAATTCACGGCGACGTTAAAATAATTTAGGATCAATTGAATAAATAATTTTTAAAAATCTAAAAAAATTATTAAATTAAATAGAATTGAGAAAATTTTTTAAAAATTGAAGAGAATTCCAAAACATTTAAAAGAATTGCGGGTTAATTAAAAAAACTGAAAATATCTTAAAATCTTTGAAACTTTACTATTTTCTAACTGAAGAAGTGACTAAAAACTACGAAACAATTCAAATTAAATTCAAGAGAATTGAAATGAATTGAATTTTTTTTTAATAAAAAAAATTCCATTGCTTTGCAATGAAAAAAAAAAATCAAATGAATTGATAAGAATTTAAAAGTATGAAAAAAAACTTGATAGAATTTGATAAAATGCCTAAGAATTCTAGGTGATGTTAAAAGAATTTAGGATCAATTGCGTAAGAACTTTCAAAAAATCTAAAAAAATCCGTGAAATTAAATAGAATTGAGTAAATTTAGATGATTTCAAATGAGTTAAAAAAAATTCCAAAGAATTTAAAAGAATTCAGGGTGTTCTCCTAACAATTTCAAATCTCTTAAAATCTTTGAAACCTTACTATTTTCTAACCGAAGAAGTGATTAAAGGCTACAAAACAATTTAAATTAAATTCAAGAGAATTGAAATGAATTGAATTATTTTTTTAAATCAAATAAATTCCATTGATTACAATCAAATTTGAGTGAATTTAAAAGAAATTTAAGAGAAAGGAGGAGAATTTGATTAAATTTATAAAAATTGAAACTGAATTTAAAAACAATCAAGTGAATTAAAAAAAATTCCAAAATATAAAAAATGCATGGAATTGCGGAAGTTTGAAATAAGTTTCGAAAAGTGAAAAAGAATTTATGAAATGCCTGAGAAATGTCTAAGAAAGTTTTAAAATCTATTGAATTGAGTAAAATTTAGAAAAATTCAAAAGAATTTTAAAGAATTCAGGAGAAATTAATAAGAATTCAGAGCAAATTCTAAATTATTTGAAAAAAAATATTTTGAATGCTTTAAAATATTTTCAAATCCCTTGAAATTTCCTAAAATCCTTGAAATCAGTTATCGCTAATGCTCGGCAGTGCTCGGCCCAAAAATCAAATTTCTCTGTTAAAAAAGTGTATTTATTTTTATTTCTAGATATTAGTTCTGAATAATGCTCGTCAGTGCTCGAACCAAAAATTAATGAACACTGTTTTAATATTTTAATAATTTAGATTTTTTTATTCTTATCTCTATTTATCAGTGATAGATAATGCTCGGCAATGCACGGCAAAGCTCGGCAATGCTCGGCAATGCTCGGCAATGCTCGGGAATACTCGGAAATGCTCGGGAATACTCGGAAATGCTCGTGAATGATCGGCAATGCTCGGCTCTATGTTTACGAACCCTCCTTCGTATTTAAAAACTTGAAATTTATTTATATTTGAGTAAGAAATAAATAAAATAAAATTTGGAAATGTGCGGCCCTGATTAAGGCGAAACACGAGGACACGAGCCGGCGTATAAATCATTCATCGTGCGGGTTAATAATTGCTCGCGTAACCTGCAATCGTCGCAGAGTTTTTTCTTCCGTGTTATGATAGATAATGTCACGTCCAGTGAAACATTTACGGCGCCTTACAAACCAGTTAAAGTCAACTAAATTATAACAAAAAGTCCGATGTTCTTGACCCTGTAATTTTTGCGAGTATTTTGTCCACCTTAATTGGACATTAAAACAAAATCCATCAACTCACAAAATATTCAATTTTAACGAGCATTGGTAATTACCTTACTTTTGAAAACTGGGATTGATTTAAATTGTCGCAATTTTTTAATAAAAAAAAGTCTAGTCCTGTTTAGTTAAAAATTCAATTTTTTCATGGAAAATTAATTTTGATAATTTAAAAATTGATTTTTTTCAGAAAATTAATCTTCTTGGCGGACAATTAATTTTTTTTAAATTCATCTGCTTATGTAAAAATGATTATCTTTTACTTAAAAATTCAACTTTTTGGTAGATAATTTTTTTATTTTGTTAATTATTGAACTATTTTGTTGCAAATTTTCTTTTTTTTTCAAAATTCAGTCTTTGAGTCCTGATTTTTTGAATAAATCAAAATTGTTTTCGAAATAGTCACTTTTGACGGATTTAAATTTAGAGTTTATTTTATTAAGTTTTACATACATTTCTAATTTTTTTTTAAATTTCGTGATTTAACTCCAACTCCAGTCAAAATCTACAAAAATTATGGTAAAAATTAAGAAGTTACGGAAAATGACCCCTAAAATCTCCTTATTAAAATGAGCCCAAGAAATTGTAAAAATCTTCAAAGGTTCTCTAATGATAATAAAAAATATAAAGCCGTGCGCAAGCTGATAATCACTTGGTTGAGCGGGACTGCGACTTGCATTTCCTTGGAACGATTTTTGTTTTTCGCGCTCATCTTCATTTTTTATGCAAATTCGAGAACTAGGGAATATTTTTGGAATAAAATGGGAGGATTTTTTTTTAATTTAAGCTTTGTTTCTAATTAAAATAAATAAATGGGCAACAGAATGCATGCCAGTTAGGAAAGCTTGAACTTTTAATTACTTACTTGTTACAGATTTAAGTTTAGAGTATTTTTGATAAATAGAGACTGATTTAGTGAGTTAGAAAGACCGGTATAATTTCTCCCTTTTCCAAATTTCGTGATTCAACTTCAACTCCTGTAAAATCTACAAAAATTATGGTGAAAATTGAGAAGTTACGGAAAATGACCCCTAAAATCTCATTATTAAAATGAGCCCGAAAAATGGTAAAAATCTTCAAAGGTAGCCGTGCGTAAGGTGATAATCGCTCGGTTGAGCGGGACTGCCAGGTTTTGCGCAAGTATCTATATTGTTTATGCTAATTCAGCCCAACAAATTTGAACATGTTTTATCAGTTTTCTGGTGAAGATAAAAATGTAGAACCGTGCGCAAGCTGATAATCGGTTGGTTGAGCGGGACTGCGACTTGCATTTCCTTTGAACGATTTTTGTTTTTCGCGCTCATCTTCATTTTTTATGCAAATTCGAGAACTAGGGAATACTTTTGGAATAAAATGGGAGGATTTTTTTTTAATTTAAGCTTTGTTTCTAATTAAAATAAATAAATGGGCAACATAATGCATGCCAGTTAGGAAAGCTTGAACTTTAAATTACTTACTTTTTACAGATTTAAGTTTAGAGTATTTTTGATAAATAGAGACTGATTTAGTGAGTTAGAAAGACCGGTCTAATTTCTCCCTTTTCCAAATTTCGCGATTCAACTTCAACTCCTGTCAAAATCTACAAAAATTATGGTGAAAATTGAGAAGTTACGGAAAATGACCCCTAAAATCTCCTTATTAAAATGAGCCCAAGAAATGGTAAAAATCTTCAAAGGTTCTCTAATGATAATAAAAACCATAGAGCCGTGCGTAAGATGATAATCGCTCGGTTGAGCGGGACTGTCACGTTTTGCGCAAGCATCTATATTTTTTATGCTAATTGAGCCGAAAAAATTTGAACATTTTTCATCAGTTCTCTGGTTATGATAAAAAATGTAGAACCGTGCGCAAGATGATAATGGCTCGGTTGAGCGGGACTGCCACGTGGATTGCTTTGAAGGAATTTTTGTTTTGCGCACGTTTATAGATTTTTATCGTAGTTCGAGGACCAGTGAATATTTTTGTATTAAAATGGAGAGGTTTATTTAAAAAATAAAATCAGCTTTGTTGCAAAATAAATAATATATAAATTGGCTCTCACCAATAAGTGGCAACGAGTTGGTGAGAGAACGCTTGCCAGTAAAGAAAGCCTAATTGAAGTATTTTTGATAAAGAGGGGCTGAGTTAGAGAGTTAGCAGGACCGGTTTAATTTATATTTTTTGCCGATTTTCGTGATACAACTTCAAGTCCTGTCTAAATATACAAAAATTAAGTTAAAAATTTAGAAGGCACGAAAAATGAACAATATAATCTCCTTATTGAAATGAGCTCAAGAACTGGTAAAAATCTTAAATGGTTCTTTAATGATGATAAAAAAAAGTAGAGCCGTGCGTAAGATTTTAATCGCTCGGTTGAGCGGGACTGCCACTTTTTGCGCACGCCTATGTATTTTTTATACTTGTTGAGCCCAAGGAATTGTGAAAAAAGTGTTCAGGTCTCTGGTGAAGATAAAAAATGTAGAGCCGTGCGCAAGATGACAATCGCTAGGTTGAGCGGGACTGCCACGTGGATTGCCTTGGAGTAATTTTTATTTTGCGCATGTTTCTACATTTTTATTCGAGAACCAGTGAATATTTTTGTAATAAAATGGAAAGGTTTATTTAAAAAATAAAAAACTTTGTTGCCAAATAAAAAAAAAACGGTTCTCACAAATGGCTGGCTAATTGAAGATGTTCGCAATGAGTGGGCGATAGAACGCGTGCCACTAAAGAAAGCGTGAACTTCTAACGATTTTACGTATTTGTTAGCGACTTTATAAATTAGAATCATTACTCATGGTTGGTACAACGCATCGCGAAAGTTTGCGGCGGTCATTAGTGTTCAGTGTTCTTCAATCAGTTGTTCCAATCACTATCAGCATATATTATTAATCCTAATTATCTAATCCTAATGGATTTGATGGCCTGGAAACCGGTTATGCTCTTCGCAATCTTCACTTAACTCTCCACAAAAAGGTGTATTTTTAAAAGCAAAAATCAAGGAATGATATAATTTAAGAATAAATAAAAAAATTATTTTGCAAGACTGTCAATTAAGTGTCTCTTTCAATTTTACAATAATTTAGGATAATTAAAACACTCCTTTTTTCTTAATGACCGTGTCACACGAAATGAAATAGGAAGCAGATTTCAAAACTTGGAAGAAGAAAGTTGTCTTGCAAAATGTTTGCACTTTTCGGAAATAAATTTCTTTGACTAAGAGCCAATCGATACTTTTTTGTCATTCGAAAAATATTTCTTTGAATCATACAATCTTTTTTTTTTTTAAATAAAAAAAATGACAAGTGTCATGACACATGGTCCTAATTGGAGGATAAAAGTCATCAACGGTAGCGAGTTTGCATCATCGACCAACCAGGCTTCTTACGAGAGCCACTTTCTATTTACAAGCGCACGGCCGGGGCCTTTCTTGCAACAATTAATTTGCAACGTAATAAACAGCTGAATAACTCGTATTTTAAAATAACTCTAATAACTCCTACTTTTAAATAATCTTAATCAATAAGCCATGAAAGATAACCCGGTAAGAGCGTTGTAATGCAAGTTGAGCGGGACTGCAATAATTGCGACTAAAAAACCTTGAAGTATGATAAGCGATAATTGCAAAAGCAGTGTAGAAAAAAATCAGATGGGGAAAGAACTTTAGTTAACAAGCATTGCGGCTTTGTTAATTTAATCTTTAAAGAAAGCTGAGTCCCATTAAAGTTCCGATCGGTATTCAACCCTCAGGAATTTTCATCGATTTATTTCAAAGAGCACAGGATCATAAATAACAATTATTTTTATTTATGAAATGCTACAATGTTATAAATAGTAATGAATATATTAAATTGAGCAAAAAGGTAAAATTTGATCTGACCAATGCTGCTTGTAAAGAGATGATCAGAGTTGGGATTATTGTTTAATTTCATACATTATTTATTAAATTCTTATTTAATATTATGTTTTAATGTCAAAAATTCAATTTTTTAGATTCTTAAATTTTCATCGAAGACAAACTTAATTTTTAACTTTTCTTTGATTTTGAAACGTTAAATATTTAACTGTCGAAAATTCAATTTTGAATTTTATTCAATTGTCGGCGGTCAAAAATTGAATGAAACTGATGAAAATTAAATTTTTCTTTTTTGTCAAATTTTCAAGAGGGGAAAATATAACTGTCAAAAATTCAATTCCTAATTTTCTTCAATTGTCAAGGGTTAACAATTCAATTTTACACTTTTTTCGATTTTATTTAATTTTCAAATTTTAAAAATCAATTTCAACTCATGAAAATTCAATTTTTGAATTTCGTCAAATTTTAAACTGTGGAAAATTTAACTGTCAAAAATTAAATTCCTAATTTTCTTCAAATGTCAAGGGTTAGAAATTCAATTTTACACTTTTTTGATTTTATTTAATTTTCAACTTTTAAAAATTGATTTCAACTGAGGAAAATTCAATTTTTCATTTTCTTCAAATTTTAAACTGTGGAAAACTTAACACTCAAAAATTAAATTGCTAATTTTCTTCAATTATCCACGGTTAGAAATTCAATTTCACACTTTTTTCGATTTTACTTAACTTTAATATTTTAAAAAGTGATTTCAACTGATGAAAATTCCATTTTTCATTTTCGTCAAATTTTAAACTGGGGAAAATTTAACTGTCAAAAATTCAATTCCTAATTTTCTTCAATTGCCAAGGGTTAGAAATTCAATTTTACACTTTTTTCGATTTTATTTAATTTTCAAATTTTAAAAATTGATTTCAACTAAGGAAAATTCAATTTTTCATTTTCTTCAAATTTTAAACTGTGGAAAACTTAACACTCAAAAATTAAATTGCTAATTT
>JAWWLR010000002.1:19757509-19768808 GCA_035041075.1 Acraspis erinacei
TATTTAACGTTGACCGTTTAAAAATTCAATTCAAGTACTCAAAATTCAATTTTTAATTATCTTCAAATTTTAGATGTTGAAAATTTAATTTTTGAATATTCATTTTTTTGGATTGTTAATGATTTAAAATTGAAATTCACACTTTTCTGAAATTATCTTTAATGTCCAATTTTTAAAAATTGAATACAAGTACTAAAAATTCAATTGAAAATTTTCTTTAAGTTTCATCAGTTAAAAATTCAATTTTACTTTTTCATCATTTATCTTTAACGTATCTTCAAAATTGAATACGAATGTTAAAAATTTACCTTTCAATTTTCTTACATATTTAGCTGTTAAATATTTAACCCTTGAAAATTCAATTGTCAATTTTCTTTAATTTTCAGCAGTAGAATTTTTAACTCTTAAAAAGTTTACTTTTTCCGCTTTTTCCATTTATCTTTAATTTTTAACTTTTGAATTGTTAATTTTTAAAAGTTGAATTTAATTGTCGGAAATTCAGTTTTTAAGTTTCTTCCATTTTTTGTAAATTTTCAACTGTTGAAAACTCAACTGCCGAAAAATTAATTTCCAATTATTTTTAATTTTCAACATTTGAATTTTTAAAGCTTAAATTTTTTTAAATATCACCAGTGCCACTATTTTATAAAAATGCCATTGATGCTACTATACTCGGAAAAATAATCTTTGATTAAAAAAAAATTGCTTTGTATCAAAGAATAATATTAATTTGCTTTCAGCAAAAAAAAAGTTTCTCTGATTCCAAAATATTTCATCTTGTTAAAAAAATCTGTTTTGGTTCCAATACAATTTTTTATTTAATTTACATTGATTTTTTTATTTGAGAGTTTTTTTATTGGTCAAAATAACAAATTTATGTTAAAAATCCGGTTTTTAAATTCAAGAAAAATATTTTTCTGAGCATGCTGCCAATAAGTCAATAAAAATTCTTGAACGTTCTTTTAGAATCTAGCTACCTAGGAGTATTGACTATTCGTTCAGCCGTTTGATTTAAGCGGGCAATTTGCACGGAGAGGTTGTTGAAACCTTCGACTTGTTTCGCTTTCCTCTCTTTCGCAGCATGTCGATTTTGCTCTGTAGCGTAGGCGGCTTAAAACCGGACAATGCTGATCGGTTAAGTCATTCTCGTAACGCATGACTAGCACTGGTGAATTACGCCATTTCACTTTTTTCAGATCGCTGTAAGAAGACTTTAAAATTTTTTAATTGACTTTAAATACATTTGACCTTGAGGTTCATTAACTTGAGTTTTTATTCAAACTCCCTCTAATTCTAGACGCTTAGGACAAATTCGAAATTAAATTAAATTCAACTAAAGTTAGGTCAATCAGGTCTATGTCAATCAGATGTAGTATATTATTGAGCTGTGTCATTTCAAATCGTTAGATCACTTGAAGACTTTACAAATTTTGAACCCTCTTTAAAGTCAATTGACCTTGAGGTTGATTAACTGCAATTTTTACTCAAACTCCTATGAATTCTAGCCGTTTAGGTCAAAATCGAAACTTAAGTTTAATTAAAATCAGTCTTTATTCAAACTCCTTTTAATTCCGGTCGTTTTGGTCAAATTTTACATCGATGTTATTTCGACTCCAGCCGATCAGGACGATATAAAAGTGAAAGGAACTTCAACTAAACTTAGGTCAAAGATAAAGTCAAAGTAACTCAAACTAAAGTTAAGTCAATTAAGCATAGGTCATTTTTGAGTTACACTATTTCAAACCTTGAGATCGCTGTATGATTAACTTCAACTGAAGTTAGGTCAATAAGGTCTAGGAGATTGGTGAGTAATTTGACCTAGAGTATGATTAATTTCAGCTTTTAATTGAACTTCCTTTAATTCAAGCCATTTAGGTCGAATTAGAAATGCAAGAAACTTGTTTGCATTTATGTTGAATTTTTTCATTTCGAATTTTCAAATCTCTTTAAGACTTTGAAATTTCATAACAGCCTTTAGTCATTTGACCTTGAGTTTATTTATCTTCAGTCATTACTCAAATTCCCTTAAAATTCAATCCGTTTAAGTAAAATTCGACATCAATATAGCTTTATCGAAAATAAGGTCAATTAGGTATAGGTCGTCTAGGACATTGGTGAGGTACGCCATTTCAAATTTTTTTTCGCTTTAAGACTTCGATTATTTTTAATTGACTTCAAAAATATTTCAAATTTGACCTTGTGTTTCATTTACTTTAGTTTTTATTTAAACTCCCTTTAATTTAAACTGTTTAGGCCAATGCGTGATCAAAGTAAATTCTACTAAGTCAGGTCAATTAGGTCGAGGAGAGTCATGTCATTTCAATTTTGTAGGCCGCTTTAAGTGGAATTGGAAATTCGTTAATTGACTTCAAAGTCATTTGACCTTGAGTTTTATTTACTTCAGTCCTATATTTAAATATTTAAGTCAAACTTTAGTCCAATAAAGGTTCAGTTAAGAGGATTTATGAACTCGTTTGAAGTGAGGATGAATGAAAAGTAAACTGAAGATCAACAATTGATGGATTTACATTTTTCTCGATTTTAAATTAATTTAAATTGTCAGGGAAGATTTTTGAATAGTTTGGTCTGCTTTTTGTGACGGATAAAAGCTTATTTCATTTAAAACATAAAAAAGCGGTAATTTTATTCTAATTTCAACGTAAGTTAAGTCAATATGGTTAATTTAAAGTCAAAGTCTAGGTCAATAAATGATTATTCAAGAGGTTTGGCAAATTAACTTGATATGAAGCTGAATTAAAAGTAAATTCAAGATGCATAAGACCAAAATATTAGTCAATTTTAGCAAATTGACCTAAATTTTAGGCAATTTTAATATGAATTAAAGATCGAATTGGCCGAAACCTAATCTTTTCTTTTTATTCAAAGTCTATCTAAGTAAAATTGAGGTAAAGTGATGAATCGAAGAATACTTTTTTCAACTTTGAATAAATTTAGATTGACAGAGGCGGATTTTCAATGTTTTGATGTATTTTTCGAAACGGAGAAAGGATCATTTTAATGGGAGCTTAAGAATGGGTAATTCTGATGTAACTTCAATTAAAATTAGGTCTATTTGAAGTCAAAGTCTAGGTCAATCCGAGTTCAGTCAAGAGGTTTTGCGAATTTATTTAAGGTCAGATGACAAAAATTTAATCAAATCAGGATTGGTATCGATTTGATTTTAAATAAGTTTTTAATAGTAAATAGAATTGGAAAAGTCATTAAATAGCTTTGGATTAGTTTAGGAAAATTTATTGGAGAAGCGAATGAAAAGTTTACAAAAATTAGTTTATTTTTCAGTACCAAAAGGTCTAATTTTAATGTAGCTTCATTTGAAGTTAGGTCAATTATGTGATACGACTGCATTATAGGTCAATTTCTGTCAAATGACCTAAGCTTAAGACAATTTTCAGGTAAATCAAAGATCGAATTAGCCAAATCCGAACTCATATTCTTATTCAGGGTCAAATTCTAATTTTAATTAAATTTAATTAAATTAAATAATGTAGATAATTAAGGAGGGTTAGAAAAGAAATGGTAAGGTAAATCGCAGATCGAATCAATCGAATTCAAATTGCATTTAAGGTCAAATCACCTAAAACTGAGGTCAATTTGAATAAAATTAGCGGATAGACCTCTTATTTTTATTATTTTCTTATATTTTATGTTTTGTGTTAATTGTGGGCGGTGTCGGATTGGTGCTTCGCAAAATCGAAAGGCAAATTGCGATAGGTATTTTCTCGACCCAACGACCCGCGGCTAACGGTTCATTCAGTTAGGTACTATGAATCGCGAGAGCAGTTTATTATTCAAGTGTAATTGCAAGCTCTTCGAACGAGCTCGTTTATTGCCTTTTACTATCGGTACTGACGCTTCACGCCTCTAGTTATTGGTTTACAAAAAAAAATATAATGCAAAATAGGTTTAAAAATTATCTTGAATAAAATATATGCACTAAAAGTTATACCGTTTTTTTCGGAAAGGAAGAGTGAACAATCAGAAAAATATTTATCTTGATTTAAAGAAGCCATTTCTGTAACAGAATTCTTTTTCGTCGAACCAAGAATTGCTTCAATATGAAGAAAACAATTTTTAATTAAATAAAAATTTGCAATCTTCTTTATAAAGTAAAAGAATAATAAAAATAAATAAAAAATTCTCATCGCCATCAGCACTAAGCGCACGGTAATTGTGCAATTTTATAAAGGCGATACAAATTTTGCTGTGGCAGCAAAAAGCCATTAATAGGAAAAGTAATTTGCTGGCGTAACGAAATTCAAAACTGTCGAAAAGTTATTTGTGTGGCATCCAAGGTTTTAAATTGCTTCTTGCAATAACTTCTCTTGACATATTTTATATTCTCTAATTTAAATTATTGCGTCAAAGCAAAGCCGGATTTAAGTTCATCATTAATTTTTTTTCACTTGCAGGATTGACAAACAAAATAAAGACACAAGTAAAAACAGAAGTGTTGTGTAATAATAAAAAAAGCACAAGCCACGGTGGCGCCCATAAAGTTATTCCGCCCTTTTTAACAATTCTGAAAACTAAGAAAGAAAAAATTTTCAAGAGGTTTCAAGAAAATAAAATAATATTCTTAAAGATTTCTGAGGAAATTTTTTATCATTTGATTTCGAAAAATCTATCTCTAAAGAATATGTCAAAAGAATAAAGAAATTACTGATGATGCTAGTCATTATAGGTACCCTGATGCCTTACGCTAATTAAAAAAAGACATCAAAATCCGTTAAAAATTGAAAAGTTTAGCAACTTAGGCCCAAAATAAGTACATTTTGTTTTAAAATAAATCGAAATTTCTCGGTGCCAGGTTGAGTGTATTTTTGTTTTGTTTTGTTGATGAAGACACCTTGTAGAGAAAGGCCTGGAAGAATACTTCAATAGCGAATAAAAAAGAAAAAGATAGTGTTACTGCACAAGGCTCGGTGAGTGAACTAAGCCTTAGGCGTGGGTGTAAAGTCGCTGTTCGAACTCGCACCTATATACATAAAATGAAACCTGTGTGTGTAGTTGCATGTGAAAATGTCCAATGCATTATCTGGTTGGAAGGTGCGATGTATACAGACTGTGAACCTGGTCTTGTCCACAAGGAGTCGCGTGAGGAGTTTTTACGTACTTGTTAGGACGCGTGTATACTGTACAAGTACTTTACGTGTATATTGTTTTATCATGTACAAATCTCATTTTTACATCCTTGTTTATAATCATTTCAACATAAGACGCTATTGCCAAATGCAGTTTGGCTATTTTAAGCATCTTAGGTTTCTTTCCAAATTCAATTTTCATTCTTAAATTAATGTGGATTAGAGTTAATACTTTTTGGAACTTTTTCTATTTGACTTAGTTAAAATCTAGAAAGAGTTTTATGATTGAGAAATGTTTGCTGTTCCTAAGAAGGTTTGTGATTGTTGGGAATTTGTCCATGAGCATGGTGTTCCCACCAAGCTTTATATCATCAATTAGCTATCATCATAACTAATCTGATAAAAACAAAAATTATATCATCGGTCAACCAGTATCAACAAAGTTAATAAAACTAGCAACATCATTGACAACATCTTCCAACAAATAATTTTACAATAAGAATCATTATATCATGTTGCAAACATCATTAACAAACTAAATAAAGAAAAAGTACCAGAAACACTATCTTTCCACAAGTGATTTAACAAAACAATAACTTATTTCATTCATCATCCATAATTAACAAAGCTAATAGAACAAAAAGTATAATTAAACACGTTTTTCAGCAACTGATCTGACAAAAGTAAACTTTATATCACCCGTCAGCCATAATCAACAAAGTTAATAAAACTAGAAACATCATTGACAACATCTTCCAACAAATAATTTTACAAAACGAAGCTTAATATCATGTTGCAACCATCATTAACAAACTAGATAAAGAAAAAGTACCAGAAGCACCATCTTTCCACAACTAATCTGACCAAACAAAACTTTATTTTATTCATCAACCATCATCCACAAAGATAATAGAACAAAACGTAGAATTAAGTCCGTTTTTCAACAACTAATCTCACAAAAATAAACTTGATATCATCCGTCAGCCATCATCAACACAGTTAGTAAAACTAGAAACATCATTGACAATATTTTCTAAAACCAACCTTTATATCATATTGCAACCATCACTAACAACCTGAATAGAGCAAACATACCATTAACACCATCTTTCCACAAGTAATCTAGCAAAGCAAAGCTCTATTTTATCCATCAACCATCCTCAACAAAGTTAACACAACTGGAAACACCATTGACAACATCTTCCAACAAATAATCTTACAAAATGAAGCTTTATATCATATTGCAACCAGCATTAACAAACTGAATAAAGAAAAAGCACCAGAAACACCATCTTTATATAGAGTTATTCTGACAAAACAATCTTTATTTCATGCATCAATTATCATCAAAATAATTAGTAAAACTAAAAACATTGAAACCGTCTTTTCATGACTAATCTGACAAAAACGAACTTTATATCATCCGTCAACCATTATCGACAAAGTTAATAAAACTATAAATAAACCATTGAAACCGCCTTTCCACAACTAATCTGACCAAAAGCTAGCTTTATATCTTATTGAAACCATTACCACTAAAGTTGATAAAGAAAAAAAAATACAATTGAATCCGTCTTTCCACAAATAATCTGACAAGACAGAGATTTATATCATATCTCAATCATCATTGACAAACTAAATAAAGCAAAAGTATCATTAGCACCATCTTTCCACAACTAATCTGAAAAAAGAAAAATTAATTTCATTCATCAACCATCATTAGCGAAACTAATAGAACAAAAAGTATAATTAATAAAAAATAAACTTTATATCATCCGTCAGCCATCATCAACAAAGTTAATAAAACTAGAAACATAATTGACAATATCTTTCCCCAAACAATCTTACAAAACAAGCTTTATATCATATTGCAACCATCATGAACAAACTAAATAAAGCAAAAGTACCATTAACACTACCTTTCCACAACCAATCTAACCAAACAAAACTTTGTTTTATTCATCAACCATCATCAACAAAGTTAATAAAGCTAAAAACATCTTTCCACAAATAATATTAGAAAGCCAAGCATTGTACGATCCGTCCACCATCATAAGAAAGTTAATAAAACCAGAAACATCATTAAAAGCATCTTCCAACAAATAATCTTACAAAACGAATCTTAATATCATATTGCTATCATAATTAAAACACAGCTTTATTTCATTCACCAACCAGCATCAAAATAGTTAGCAAAACTAAAAACATTGCAAAAAGTCTTTCCGTGACTACTCTGATAAAAAAACGTTATATCATCCGTCAACCATCATCAAAAAAGTTAATAAAACTAAAAATTCCATTAAAATCGTGTTTCCTAATTTGACCAAAAGCAAGCTTCATATCTCATTGCAACCATTATCACTAAAGTTGATAAAGAAAAAAAATACAATTGAATCCGTCTTTCCACAAATAATCTGACAAGACAGAGACTTATATAATATATCCACCATTATTAACAAATTAAATAAAGCAAAATTACCATTAACACCATCTTAACTAACTAAAGAAACTATGTCATCCGTCAGCCATTATCAAAAAAGTTAATAAAACTAGAAACATCGTTGACAATATCTTTCCACAAATAATCTTACAAAACTAAGGTTAATATCATATTGCAAACATCATTAACAAAGTAAATAAAGTAAAAGTACCATAAACACCATCCTTTAACAACTAATCGGACAAAACAAAGCTTTATTTCATCCATCAAACATCATTATCAAGGTTAACAAAGCACCATTAATACCATTAAAACCTTCTGTTCACAACTAATCCAACAAAACCAAGCTTCATATCTGCCATTCGCCACAATTGGCGAATGTCTGTAATGTAATGACTATGTAAATATCCTTTCACAGCTAATCTAACAAAAAGAAGCTTTACTCCAGATCGCAACCATCATAAAAATTAGTAAAACTAAAAACACCATTAAAACCGTCTTTCCACAACTGGTCTGACAAAACCAATCTTTATATTGTTGTCCCTGACGCTATTGATCCACACCCGCGAATAATGGTAAATTCTTAATTAGTATAGGTGTTCGTTTTGTCGACCAGGCTAAAATAATTTCAAAGGTGTAAAAGTTTGCAAGTTACTGATGTATTATGGACTAGTAATCTGAAAACTTTGATATCTTTTAAGGTAAATTATAAAGTCGAAGTTTATACGCTACTACAAAGAGTTATCAATTAAAATAAGTGATCCTATCACAGCGCCAAAGGTTATTAAATGTTTAGATTATTGTAAAGTAAAGTGATTTTCCCGACTTGATCGTTTTCTGGAGTTGTTGGGAAGTGAGGCATTGGATGACATACCTCTAGTTGCGATTTGACTCGTGGGTTGGAACTCGGATTATGTTTGAACTAGATCAAATTATATTTTAATGAGAGTAAGTTAGTAACATCTTGAATAGCCTATTCTAAATAGGCTAGTTAAGATCCTATCTACATTTAAATAGACTGTCTAAATATCAGTCGGTTTGGATTTCAGTAAATTCGCATTTTTATTTAAATAACTTTAAAGTGACAATACATTGTTTCCTCGTTGCTCCACATCAGTCTTGCATTAGTTCACCAACTAATAGTAATTTCCGGTACATACCTGAAACAGAAAATAGCGTGGTTAAAAATCCAGCATCAAGTATTGGCAGATTAGCTTACTCAAAATAAGGAATCGTCCACAAAGTACGTTACCATTTTAAGGGGAGGGGAAAGTTTGCTAAATTTGATTCATCTTCCCCATAAACAAAGGGCCGAATGCTTACGATGATAATGATTTAGAAATTTTGAAAGATTCAAAGGAGGATCTTCAGAAGTAGCCCATTCTCTGTTAGGACCGCATCTTTTTATAGTCTGACTGGTCCTCACGAAATATTATTTTTTAATGCGACGTTCGTGAGGAGTTTTACGAAGTGTTTTATAGTTCCCACCTCGTGCGCATAATGGGGTACATATGGACACGGATACAAACTATATACTTTTTCTCTTCCACGACTGCACGGCATGGGGCCCGAGTGTTCTCGGTTCGAGAGTTATGGTCGAATAAATTTGGTCGCGATCGGGACTAGACACCTCGTGTAAATAGAAAAACGTCCCTGGAAGGAGCATCGCGACACTGTCGAGGAAACGAGAAAAGAAATGCACCGTGAAGTGGCGCATCCGCCATTAAGCTCCTGTCTACGTGTCAGTGCACGTGCAGGGGCGTAACCTCCACTTTTTTATCTTGAAAGCCTCCGAAACGAAACGAAACTGCCTCTAAATACCATTCCGTGAAAAAGATCCCTCTTTTCAAATTCGTTTTATTGCCCCCTTTATTTTTAATCGCCTTCTATTTGGGGAAACAGAATTTGTAGAGTTAAATTGGAAAAAGAAATTGGGAGGTTGACGGTTGTGGAAGGGAAGGTCAATCATCATCGATCAATCTTCTCCAAAGTTATTCAACAACACGATTGAAAGCATCTTTATACAACTAATCTGACAAAACAGGATTTATGCCATTCATCAAACATCGTCAACACGGTTAATGAAACTAAAAACACAATTGAAAACCTCTTTCCAAAAATGAACTGCAAATACTCAGCTTTATAGCACCTATCATCATCAACAAAGTTAATTTAAAAAGCTGCATTGAAACCATCTTTTCCTAACTAATCTGTACAAGCGAAAGAAATCCCTATTTTCAAATCCGTCTTATCAGCCCCTATATTTTAAATTGTCTTCTCTTTAGAGAAAGCAGAATTTATAGGTTTAAAATAGAAAATGAAATTAAGCGCTTGTTAGTTGAGAGAAGCCAATTTCAATCACTATCCATCAACCATTATCAGTAAAGTTTGTGAAACAAAAGGCAACATTGAAAGCATCATTTCACAACTAATCTAACAAAACTAAGCTTTAGATCAGCCAACAACCATCATCAAAAAAGTTAATTAAATAAAAAGCACAATTGAAGCCGTCTGTCCACAACCTGGTCTGACAAAACAATGTTTTCTATTATTTATCAACTTCATCAACCATCATCAACCACGTTGAGAAAACAAAAAACTGAATTTGAACATGATTCGTTTTTATTTGCCTTATTCTAAATCAGAATTCAGATTTTTTTCCAAAATTCTTATTCCATGTGAAAAAATTCTCTGTTCCAAGTCCCGTTCCATAGGTCCAGTTTCATGCGAAAAATTTTCTCTTCCATGTTAGATTTATACGTATTTGCAAAATTTTCTAATGTAATTCAGAAACCTAATGACGCCCTTTTCCCCAAATTTGGAAAAGGTTAGTTTTAAATTGTGATCAGGTCTGACTGGACAAGGGACTTTTTATATTCTTTTCTTCTAAATCAAAAATAAAATACTTTTCCAATTTTCCCGTTCCATGTCAAAAATTTCCTGTTTCAAGTCAAATTATAATTTTTTACGGAAATTCCCTATCCCAAAGTTTCAAATCCTTGCAAATTTTTATTTTCAAAGAAAAAATAATTGTTTAATTTAAGCTAATTCTGAATTGGACAAGGTATTTTCTAAATCTGACGAATGTAGCAGAGCTACATGTGGCAAACCTGTAGCAGAGCTCTTTTTTGTGAATTTCTTTTTTTCAATGAGAATTGAAAGTATTATCAAAAATTTCCCGTTCGATGTCAAAAATTATCTGTTACAAGAAAAAATTATAAGTCTTTACGAAATCCCGTATTCCAAAGTCTTTGCAAAAACATCAAACATCCTATCGTAAGTTTAGTTTGTAATTCTTTGCGGAAGTTCCCGGTACTATCTCAGAATTATTATTCTTTTAGAAAATTTCTGGCCTAAAGTCAAAATTCTAAATCTTTGCGGAAATTTTCTTTGCCAAAGAAAAATTATAATAATTTATGAAATTCCCTGCTCAAAAGTAAAAACTTTAATTCTTCCGGAAATCCTTGTTTCAACTCAAAATTCTAATTATTTTATAAAGTTTACCGTAACAAGTCAAAAATGTAAATATTTTGTAAAATTCCTTATTCGAAGTGAGAATGATATTTTTCACAAACTCCCTGTTCCAGCTCAAAATGAGATTAGTAAAATATATTAAACCACTTCTGATTTATATATTAATCCATTCGAGATAGAAATGCCGGTCACTAAATCAAATTCCTGGGGTTTTTCCGATTTTCCGGTCAGGTAGAAACCCTAAAAGAATACCTCTGAAACCATCTGTCCTCAATTTAGGGCA
>JAWWLR010000002.1:19782085-19803342 GCA_035041075.1 Acraspis erinacei
TTCAACTAACACTCGAATTTTAAAAAAAATCGGTTGACTTTTCAACCACAGAAGATTTTTAAGTTAATAAAGAAAAAAATCATCCTAAATGTTGAATTTTCAACAAAAAAAAATAGAATTTTCTACCAAAACCTTTAATTTTAACCAGATAAATATAACTTTACAACAAAATAAATAAATTTTCAAGCAAATAATTGAAATTTGGAGAAAAAATATGAATTTTCAACAAAAATCGAATAATTAAATTTTCAGATTGAAACTTCATTCTTAACAAACAAAAAAAACAAATTTTCGACAAAATAGTTAAATTTTTAAACAAAGGAATGAATTGTCAACGAAAATTATGAATATTAAAACCAGAAGATTATTTTTACCCAAATAGTTGAATTTCAAACATAAATTTTTTTTTATGTTAAGTTCTGATGTTATTTTTATGTTTTTCAACCATAAAGTTAGATTTTTTATTTTTAAAAACATAAATTTTCAACTAAAAAAGATACAATTGAACCCAAAAATAGAATAGTTAAATTATAAATTTAAAAAATTTATTTAAAAAAAAAAAGAATTTTCAACAAAATAGTTACACTTTATACCAAAGATATAAATTTTCAACCAAAATAATGATTCTTCAATAAAAAATTAAAATTCAAAAAAAGATTTTAATTTGAAATAAGAGGGATATTCTAGTCAATAAAGAGGTAGAAATTTCTTTTAAAATGTTGAATTTTTAAGCCAAAAAGACGAATTTTCTACAAAAAAAAAGTTGAATTTTTAGACCCAAAATATGAAATTTTAACTAAAAAATATCATTTTTAGCCAAAAGAATGAACTTTCCACCAAAAAAGACAATCTTTCAAATAGGAATTTGAATTTTCAAACAAAAAGGACGACTTTTAAACAAAATTTTTAAATATTTAAAAAAATTTTGAACTTCCCAATTAAAAATGTAATAATAGATTAACTAATAAAAAAGAATTAACTTTCTGTAAAAAATATATAAAAAATTTAATTTATAAAATTTTAATTTAAATATAGAAATTAGAAAAAGAGGTGAAAACTATGAAGCTTTTAATAAATAAATTGGACTTTTTTATCATTCGGGTAAAACCTGAGCAATTTTGCTTAGAAAATAATGTTAATTTTCCACTGTAAACTTTTTTTATATCTCAGAAAAACACCCTAAGTAATTTACGAACGGTCCCTCATTTATTAACAAAATAAAAAAATAAAATTTGAATAAAAAAATATTCTAGAAACTTAGCACGGACACGAACCACTTGATCTGTCGAGGGGCCTCGAGGTCGGTAAGGTAGACCTCCTCGTATACTCATCCAACATGCGGGATTATCATTCCAATCGTCCTAGCGCATGGTATCATATTACTGTATTCGAAATGAAGAAAAAATAAATAAATAAGAATTTAGTTTATCGACTTGAGGTAATTTAATATGGAATTAATGTCTCTGGCTGTACCGTTTCTCCATCAAAGGTGCGCTGGCAGCGCAGCGTGCGAAACGGAACAAAATGAGAAGAGTCGTAATAAAATGGGATTTCTTATTGCGCGATTCTGCCATTCCTCATCACCAGGACGCCAGACCGAGTGCGGAAGGTCACGGGCGTATAACGCACAAAGAAGCGAATCGTATTTCAGAGACCGCAGAAAGAATAATTTTTTCCAAACCAGATTTTCAAAATTCCCTCGATTTTACCTCATTTACGTTTTTAAACAAACAGTTCAATTCTAAACGAAAGAAGAAGAAGAAATATAAAAAATACATGAAATTTCAAATAAAAAAAATACATTTTCAAATAAATAGATCAATTTTCAATTAAAAAAGCGAAATTTTCCACGAAAAATGGAATAGTTAAATTTTTAATTACAAAAATTAATTTTTAAAAGAAAAAAAGAAAAAAATTTCGTTAACGTGACTTTTTAAACAAATAGTTGCATTTTCAAATAAAAAATAATTTTCAAAGAAATAGTTGAATTTTAAAATAAAAAACATACATTTTGAAATAAAAATGGAATATTTAATCTTTCAGTTACAAAACTTAACTTTCAAAATAAAAATAAAATTTTTCGTCTAAATGACTTTTCAAACGAGTAGTTGAATTTTCAACTAAAGAAGATAAATTGTCGAAAATAAAAACGAATATTTTAATTTTCATTTAAAAAGGTTAATCTTCAACAAAAAACACACATTTTTAAAAAATAAGTCAATTTTCAATCAAAGAGATAAATTTTCAATTAGAATGATTAATCTTCAACCAGAAATATGAATTTTCAAACAAGAAGATTAATTTTCTACTAAAAAATGTTCATTAGCCAAAAAAAAACGAATATTCAATGAATTAGTTAAATTGTTAATTCAACAGTTGATTATCAACTAAAAAAAATCTCGAACAAAAAATCATGATATAGTTACATTTATATTTTAAAATATTTATTTTCTACCAAGAAAAAAACACATTATTTTCGAAAAAGAATTCAATTTTTTATTTAAATAAATTTTCAATTAAAATTTTCAATCTTCAACCAAAAATATTAATTTCCAAACAAGGAATTACGTAAAAGTACGAGTTTTCGAATAAAAAAAAATCAACAACAAAAAAACGAATTTTTTAACAAATTAGTTAATTTTTTAATTTAATAGTTGAATTTTCAGCTAAAGCATAAATTATTATCCACCAAAAATGGAATAATTAAATATTCAGTTAAACATATTATTTTTCAAACAAAATTTTGACAAGTGATGAATTTTCAATATAAATAATAAATCTTTAGTTGGAACTGTCGACTTTTCAATATGAAACATAAATTTTCAAACAAAACAAAAATCCATTTCCTACCAAAAAATTACAAATTTTTAACTAAAAAAGATAAATTTTCAACAAAAAAAAAAACGACTTTTCAACCAAATAATTCAATTTTTAATGTAATAGTTAAATAAAAAAAATCAATTTTCAAAGAAATAGTTGAATTTTCATCTGAAAAATCTATTTTCGATTAAAAAACGAAGTTTAAACAAAATAATTCAATTCAATCCAACAGTTGAATATTCAACTAAAAAGATACATTTTTAAGAAAAAAAAAGAATTGTCAACAACTTAATTCAATTGGCAATCAAAGAAATACAATTTTCAATTAAAATTATGTATCTTTAACCAAAAATATGAATTTATAAACAAGAAGATTAATTGTCTGCCAAAAAATATAAATTACCAACTAAAAAAATAAAATTGTATCCAGAAAAAAACGTATTTTCAACAGATTAGTTCAATTTTCAAAAAAATAATTGAATTTTCAACTAAAATGTAAATTATCAACAAAAAATAGAATAATAAAATTTTCAACTGCATTATTTAAATTTTCAGTTTAAAAAATTAATTTTCAAGAAAAAAAAACAATTTTTTAACTAGAATGTTGAATGCAGTAATATAAACCTACTTTTAAAAATAAAATATAATTATTATTTCCTTTCAATTGATTATTAATTTTATACTATGTTTAAATTTATTTAAAAATACAATTATTTTTTAATTCAAAATTGTTGAAGTGAAACGCTTTGAATTTAATAATTATTTTTTAAATTCTCATTAGAGTTTAGAGAGCATGATTTAAACTGGATTTTGAACGACTCGATTTAAAAGAAAGTGGATCAAGATTTCGAAAAATATTTGCGAACTGCGTGGGCTGCGAAGGTCGTTGTTTTGTTGTGTAATCTTTATAGAACGCAAACAAAGATAAATGAAATATTGGTCATTGAGGTGTCAAAAAAGAAAAGTAAAATGAAATAATTATCGAAAAATACATTAATTTTCAAGCTATTAGTTGAATTTTTAGCTTAAAAAATTCATTTTCAACCGAATCATTTAATTTTCAACTGAAAAATATCAATTTTTCACAAAAAATGGAATAATTACAGTTTTGACTGAAAAATAATAATTTTTTTACTAAATAAATAATTTTTCAACAAAATAATCAAACTTTCAACCAAAGAGACGAGATTTCAACTAAAATGATAAATCATTAACTGAACTAGTTAAATTTTCGGGATAAGAATTTTCCAGTGATGGGAATTTTATTTTTCGGGATTTTTCAGACATCCCTAAAAATAAATTTACAACAACTACAACAAAAAGTGTAATTTTCAACCAAATCGTTTAATTTTCTACCAAAACTGAGGTCAATCCGCTGTAATTGACCTAGAATTTAGTCATAGTCACCTTGATTTTACATTTATATTAACGTCACTTAAAGGTAACCCACAAAACCTCTGAATTGAAGTATACTTCTTCAATTTTCCCAAATTCCACTTGATCTGACCTTGAATAAATATTAGAGTTTAGATTCGGCTAAATAATTATTCAATTCTTTTTATTAAATGCGCCTTAAACTTAGGTCAATTTTCTGAAAATGACATAGAATTCAGTTGAAAATTCAACCTTTAATTACTGAAAATTAGATTTTCAATATTCCTCAATTTTAAACTGTTTCTTTGACTCCATATTTACCTGATTGACCTATATTCAGTTAAAGTTACATTAATTGTAAGATAAATACTACTTTGTTTAAAAATTATATTTTTTTGTTTAAAGATTGATAATTTTAGTTCAAAATTCATCAGTACCATTAAAATGAAAATTTCAAGGTTAGAAATGTATCTCATGGGTTAAAAGTTGAACTAGTTCTGTCTTTTCTTTTGAAAATTTTTTTTTTTTAAATTTGTTAAAAATACATTTTTTAAGATTCATAATTTTATAGTTTTTGATGTTATGCTTTTTGACGAGATGAATGAATTAGATACTTTTATGCTAATTCTTTTTGTATACTGGTCTATAATCAATTTTTTTAAATTTCGATTTATAAATTGTGAAAAAAATTCTTTCCACCTCTGCTTGGATTCGAACCCAGTTCTTCCAGATTGCCGGTCTGATACTCTTACCCACTAAACTACGGGAGACGAGATAAATTTTTCGGAACACCTATAAATTGAATTCTAGCTAGAGAGAAATTTCTTCACAATTTATAAATAAAAATAAATATTAAAAAAATATTGATTATAGACCAGTAGGCAAAAAAGAATTAACATCAAAGTATTTATTTATAATTCCAGTTAAAAATTCATCTCATTGCTTAAGAATTTAATTATTCTGACTTTTCACTGATTTCCAAGTTTTCCCTTGCCTAGGGCCGCCCAGACTGAATTTCCCATAATATTTTTTGGTCCTGCCTGTCTCAATTACATGGTGCTTGTCGGGTTAAGAAGCGACGAAACGAAGCCTTTGTTTACGAGGACCGAGTCGAAGCAAAACGAGTAATCTCACCTGAGGCAACGAAGCCAGCCAGCCAGCTAGCCAGCAAGGTTTGCTTACCAGTCTCGTAATTCTTGACCACCTGCTTCCGAAATTTGACCAGAATACTTTCTATGACCCTCTCGTCTCTTTGTCTCCTTCGACTGACTGCACCTGATGCATTTTGCTTGCATGTGAAATCGAGCATAAGAGGCAAATCTGGCACGAATTACGCAATTCGTCTCGTGGGAAAACAGAACAGGTTGCAGACTTTGCAAACAATAATATCCAATGGTCTGAGAGTCCATTGGATGACTGTTTCTTTGCCTAAAATACATTAAAGAGCGTTTCCCAATTGCCCGCGGCAGGAGAATTAACCTTTACCGCGGCAGGATCACATGCCCGCGGCAGGGACGCATGCCCGCGGTAGGTCAATTACTACTAGCTGCGATAGGATTGCTTGCCCGCGGCAGAGGATGCAACCCTAGCCACGGCAGCTAATGCAGGCAGCTCGATAAGAGTAGAAGGCTATTTTCGACCCAATTTTCCCGGTTTCCAACTTTTTTTTACAAAGTTTTGATTTATTTTTGAAGAATCATAAACAAAAATTGAAGACATGAGAAAAAAGATGCTTGGAAGGAGATTATTTTTTAATTCATGATGATACTCGTCGACAGAGAAGAACTAAAAATACGAATTTTCAGAAAACAAATTAATCTTCAAATCCGAAAAAATAAACAGACTTTTCTACAAATTAGTTCACCTTTCAAACAAAAAAGAATTTCTAACCAAGGAGATTAATTTGTTAACCATATTTTTATTTTAAATCAATAATAGTTGAATTTATCTTAAAAAAGAGGAAATTTGAACAAAATAGTAGATTTTTTAACGAAGAATTATTTTATATTCAAGAAGAAAAAGTTAACAAAATAGTTTTGTTTTCAATAAAAATAAATAAATTTTCGAAAAACCAAAGAAAATAATTTTAAACTAAAATGATAAAAGTTAATGAAACAAAAAAATTAATTTTAAGCAAATATTTCAACTATTAGCCAAGTAGTTGAATTTTCAATCAACAAAGAATTTTCAACCAAGAATATTCATTTTATTCCCAAAAAAATCGAACTTCCAATAAAAAAGTTCATTTTCAATCGAATAGTTGAATTTCCAAGCCTACAAGATCTAAATTTAAAAAAACGAAATAACTTTTTTTTACCCAAAACGTATTTTACATTCAAGAAAGAAAAAATTACAACAATTGAATTGCAATTGAAATTGAATGAAATTAAAATTGTTTTTTCAATGCATCTTGATGAATTTCTAAAAAAAATATTTAAATTTTCAACCAGAAATTAATCCTGAAAGAAAAAAATGAATTGTTCAGAAATTAATACTTTTAACCCTGTAGATAAATTTTCAACCAACAACAAAGAATGCTCAACGAAAAAATATAATAATTGATATTTCAACAATTTTTTTTTAAATCATCGCAAAATACGATTTTTCAACTACAAACAAAAGTCTAATTTTCAACCAAATTGTTTAATTTTCTACCAAAACTGAGGTCAATTCGCTGTAATTGACCTAGAATTTAGTCACATTCACCTTTATTTTACATTTATGTTAGCGTCACTTGAAGGTAATTCACAAAACCTCTGAATTGAAGTATACATTTACCAATAGACTTTGATTTTAAATTAACCTAATGGACCTAACTTCTTCAATTTTCCTAAATTCCACTTGATCTGACCTTGAATAAATAGTAGAGTTTAGATTCGGCTAAATAATCAGTCAATTATTTTTATTAAATGCGCCTTAAACTTAGGTCAATTTTCTGGAATTGACATAGAATTCAGTGACATTTACGTATTTTCTTTAATTTTAAACAGATAAATTTTCAATTCTTAAAAAGGAAAGAAAATTGAGAGAATTGAACCCTCAATTTCTGAAAATTCGATTTTCAATATTCCTGAATTTTAAACTGTTTCTTTGACTCCATACTTACCTGATTGACCTAAATGCAGTTAAAAATACATTATTTGTGAGCTAAATTCTTTTTAAAGCTATAATTAAAAGAAGCCATTTCTGCCGTGAAAAGCACACTAGATTATTTAAAAATCCTTTTTGTAAATTTAAATTAGTTGAAAATTCAAAATAAAAAACTGTTTTGACTCATCCTTTTTATTCGATTTTAGTTGATCTGACCTGGAATAAAAAATTGAGCTTATATTTGGCTAATTCGCTCTTTAATTTACTTTAAATTCGCATTAAACTTAGACCAATTTACGGAAATTGACCTAAAATTCAGTCATATTCAACTTAAATTTATTTTTCATTCAGCTTCACTTCAAGTTCACTCATAATACCTCTTTATTGAATTCGCATTGACCTAGACTTAGACTTGAAATTGATCTGATTGACTCAAACTCAATTAAAGTTGCATTGATTTCAAATTTGACCCAAATGAACCCTTGAAAGGGAATTTAACCTAGAAAATTTAATTCTTAATAATTCAATTTTCATCAGTTTTCAATTTGCTAAATTTTAGATTGCAGAATATTCAATTTTCTTAGGATATTGACTGCAACTAAACTGTTAAGGGCTAATTTTAAAGCCGCTTCAGCTATAGTTAGGTCATTTCAAAAAATTGTGAGTCGATATTTATAGGTCAATGCGAGTTCCATCAAGACATTTTTTAATTACCTTGATGTGAAACTAATATAAATATAAACTCAAGGTCAATACAACTGTATTATAGGTCAATTTCAGTAAATAGACCTAAGTTTATGGCGAAATTGAGGAAAACTAAGGATCGATTTAGCCGAATCTAAGCTCAATTTTTTAATCATGGTCAGATCCAGTAAAACTGAAGAAAGTTGAGAAATAAAAGAATCATTAAAAGTCGATTTTTTCGCAAACTGGGCGCCATCGGCAAATCATTTTTTGAAAAATTAATACTCATCCAATGGATTCTTTATAGGGAATTTAAGAGATCAAACAAACACCCCAACTCTGACCATCTCTTTGTAAGATTGACTCTCTTCATTCTGTGGATTGATCATAAGAGGCAAATGGGAAGACAATATCTAATTGACCAATTTCCGGCCTTGGTGCAAAATGCGTGATTCCAATCAAGCGAGACAGTTTCTTCAAGCAAAGCTAAGAGAAGTGAACCTGTGGGAACCCTAATCTGTATCCAATCGATTCTTGATACGGTCCTGCACCTGAAAACTTGGATTCAGCAGGTCCGTTCGCGAACACTGTTGCCAGACGCACTTCTCCAGGAGAGGCGATGTCCTTTTTTGCCTGATTCATCTCTTATATATAAATATACATCTATACAACTTAAGGACCAGCCTACACAAAGATGGAAGCTATTCGTAAGTCATTCTAAAAGATCAAGTAAAGGACGGAACGTTGAGGAAATCCGAACATGTGACGATGACCGGTCCATACAATGTAGCATTCCATTTTTGCAACGAAGAAGGAATCTAAGCGAATTTATTATTTTCTCCAGTCTGATTCTTAAGCCTCGATATAGTGAGCGGAATCAATAAAAATCATCAAGATGATGCTAAGATGTTGGGGAGAGTACAAACCTAAAATAGATGGGAAGCTAAAGAAATCACAGCATGTGCTGTTTTCCTGTGGTCCATTCAGAAAGCCAATTAGAATGTTATCAAAGACATTAAGAATGATGTTTAGGATAGAAACATCTTCTACAAACATCCATGGTATAAACCCTTAAAAGAAAGTTGAAGAAATAACAACAATGTCATTAGCACATGTTGTGATTTCTTTAACTTATCATCCTTCTCTTCATCTAGGTTTAGAATGTTTAAGAATAAAGATGATGTTGAGGTGGTAAAAGAAATCACAACATGCTTTGACTACGTGTCCATTAGGAAAAATAATTCGGATTTTCGTAACTTTGCATTCTTTATTTGATAAACGTTTAGAATCAGGTTGACCTGGGTAAAAACATTAAGTATGGAAAGTTAAAGAAACAACAACATGTACACAGCAAACTTGAATGTATCTTTATTGCTGCAATGGTATTAATTTGATACAAAAATCTCTACCAAAGTAAAGAAACAAAAGACTGTTACATTTCTGGAACATTTTGTTGCAGATAAAATTAACACCTTCAGATTTAGTGTACAACGTAATTCATACGTGTTGTGATTTCTTCAACTTAGGAAAGCCAATTGGGATGTGTTCAAAGACGTTTAGAGTGATGTTTAGGGTTCAAAAATCAATTAAAAGATGGACAGTTGAAAAAAATCATGATTTGATTTCTGTAACTTTCCTTCTTTTACTTGATCGTTGGGCCCTAGTCAACGCCTCAAGATCATGATTCTAAAACATTCTAAATTTTCTTCTGCCCTAAACACACTCATACTTCAAATTCCGTGAAGGTAATTTGTGATGTGTCAAATTATACAATTTGTATTGTATTGTACAACCTTTGTGTCCTTTTTCGAAGGTAGTTAATTCCACGATGAGCCTTAAAACGAGTTTCTCGTTTCGAAGCAACACCAAAATATGTCCGGTCGACGGGGAGCAACTTCTTGCTTTATGGCGACATGGATATTTCACGGGATATTTATATCAACTGCACCCTGCTTGGGAGTTATGAAGTGCCAGTCTAACATTGATTGATACTAGCAAGTTCTACATGGAGAGAGACAATTAGATTTCTTGGTTTCCTTAATGGGAGAGACTATGGAACATCTGCATCTCTGACCAGGAATGATGCTGTATGAAAAATAGCAGTTTAATTCCACCTAATTGAAAGAGAATTTCAGAGGGAAGATTTATCAGTGGATTTAGTGTTGGATACCAAAATAACTTACAATAATGACTGTGAACTTACAAGGACAGATCATCTGAGAAGTTATAATACAAGAATACATTTTGAATTTCTGAGAAGTAACAGGAATACAATTTCCCGGAAAAATGATCAAAAGTAACAGGAATACCAATTTCCGGAAACATCTAAGAAGCTACTTGAATACTGCTTTCCAGGGAATGTCTAAAAGTGACAGAAATAGAGAATCTTCATAGACCAGTTTGCTGCGATATCGCAGCAGGCTGAGGAATAGGAGCCACGAACCAACAACCAGAGGGTGAGGTGAGTGGAAAGACAAAACGGGAGCAAGGTTCAGAGAGATGCTGGAAATCATGGCTGGAAGCGAGGAGTCCTCGCGTAGATGTAACAAGAATAAGAAGAAGAAGAAAAGGAAGAAGAAGAGGATAGGATGGAGCGAAAGGGCCGAACGTCAGAGTCTGCGGAGAAGAAGACGAAAAAGTGAGGAGGAAGAAGGAAAAAAAGGAATAAGAAAAGGTGCGTTATGCCAAAAGGCAAGTAGAAGGAAAGAGCGCGAGGTGAGGAGAAAAAAATCGGATGGCCACCGTATTTGCACCCTCAACCGTACGTGACTCATTTGAGAAATTTAAAATAGTATCCTAACATACATTTTTTTAAAAAGAGGATTACTAATATGCATTAGTGTTATTTTTTCAAACTAGTAGCAAAATAGATGCGGCGTAAAAGTTTTATTAGTGGCTTGAGTCCGAGGCCTGGCGCACGCAAGCAGAATTTTTATCCTGTAGAAAAGAGAATTAAAATGAATAGGAAGGTCTAAGTACTTTAAGTTACGTGTAACTGGAAAACTAGACTTCCTGGAAAGAAAATAAGAAAGATAAAAAACAGAATCCCGGAGGTAATCAGATATGGTGAAAGGTAGCCTAGAGGTTAACTATTCGTTGGATTGAAAAACTAAAAGAAAAAACCAATTAGAGAAAACGAATTTTGGTTATTGCTCGGAGAATGAGCGATGATCATCGAAACGATTAATGTCTTTAAAGAATTGTTTGATTTCGATTCCATTGATAGGGTCTGGGGAACGCAAGCAGAATTTTTTATCCGAAGGTCTCGAGAATTAGAATGAATTGGATGGTCGGTGTACTCTAAGTTATGGGCAACTAGAAGACTAGACTTCCTGAACAGATAATAAAGGAGATAAAACCCTGGATCGAGTAAAAAAAATCTGATATGGTGGAAGGTAGCCAAAAGGTAGGAATTGCAAAAGAAAAGTCAGATACAAATTGGAGAAGGGGAATCTTGTTCATTACTCGGCGAATGAGCGATGATCCTTGAAAGGAAGATGTGCAACGGATTTTTCTGAACGGATCATGAGATGACACCTTCATTAATGTCTTTAAAGAAATATTTCATTCTGATTCCAGTGGTATTTTGGAGAGTGGAAAAAGAGTTGAAGTTCAAGTATCCTCGATAGTTATCTTCTTGCGCTAAACTGGAATTACTGAAGTTTCTAACCAGTAGTCTTATTACCAGTCTTCTTTTTCCTAGCTCATCAACTGGTTTTTAAACTCGAGCTCGTGTCACGCGAAGCTGAGGAAAGAGGATTTGTATTTTCTTACTTAGGAACCATTCTCATCTCTCCTTGGGAATCATTCGTATCTCCATCTTGGGATGATTAATGTTGCAAACAGATAGTTATCAAATTCTAGGAATACACATGCGTTGATTATTGGATAATCTATCATGAATTACAGTTTCTATAAACTAAGTGGTGACTTTCACCTGCCTTTGAAGCAAGTGCTTTGTCTATTGGCTGGTGGAATCGACTGGATCTGAAACTTTGGTTCATCATCCGGTCTTGAATCCAGACATGTCAGGATATCTGCAGGGAGAGCAATAACTTATAGGCGTATCAGATAACGAAATGGAGGGACAAGATCTTGCCTTGCAATTGCGAATCGATTGATCTAAGAGATGACTTCAGCATAACTTTAGTTGTCTTTTCAAGACATGCAGTCTTAAAGAGGCTACAAATTGATACCTCCATCTTAAAAGCACCTTTCTCAGAATGTACTGCCATCCAAGGTAAAAAGGCACGTAGGGGAAATTATCGTTTAGGTCGACTTTTCCATTGTCAGGAATAGGAGAATAACCCTAAACCGGAAATTAATTTACGCATCTTTTTATTTTAGAAGGCAGTACACGTCTACATTGTCCTCCAAAAAAAATAACCACTTTCGTTTTTTGAGTTTGTCCCTCATTTTAGCATTCACAAGCACTAGAAAAATAATTATTAGTTACTACCATCTTGTTTAGTGTACTATTTTTAATTATATCAAACTAATATTGAATTCCTTTGAATTATGTGTTTCCTCGGAATTCCTTGCATTCCTTCCATTTCCTGAATTCCTTAGCATACTCTGAAATTTCTTGAATTCTATGAATTTCTGATTACCTTATATTTGTTAATTTTCTAAATCTTTTTCGTTCCTGAATTTCTTTAATTCCAAAATTCTATTATTTTTCAAAATTCCTTAAATGTCTTGCATTCCGGAATTCCTTGAAATTATCTAATTTCCGTAAATTTTGTCAATTCTCTGAAATCCTTCAATTTCCTAAATTCTCTACATTTCTTAGTTTTAGTAAATTACTTGATTTCTCGAAATTCATTGAAATCTTTGATTTCTCCTAATTTCTTGAATCCCTTAATTTCTGCTAACTTCCTTGAATTCTCGGAATTTTCCGACTTCTTTGTAATTCCCTAAATTCTCTTAATTTTATTCATTCCTTAATTGCTCTGAATGTCTTGATTTCTGTGAATTCCTTAAATCTTCTTAATTTCTTTCCCTTTTCATTCCCCCTTTCTGGATATCTCTGAATTTCTATATTTCTCTAAATTCCAAGAATTTACTCGAATCTTTGAAATCCCTACAATTGTTGAATGTCTTCAAATCCTTGAAATCTCTGAACTTCGTGGATTCAGAGAATTATCTAGATTTTTTGGGTGCTCTAAATTCGTTAAATTCTCAAGGTTAATGAAATTCCCTGAATTTTCTGAAACTATTACTTTCTGAATTCTTCAAAATCCTTGAATTTGATGACATCCTTGCATTTCTTAAAATCATTGAATTTTCTGAAACCCTTGAATTTCTTGTCAACCCTCAATATTCTTTTTTAATTTCCTGATTTCCTTAAGTCTTCCGATTTCGATGAATTCCTTAGAATTTTTTTAATTTCTAGGATTTTCCTGAATTCTCTAAACTTCTATTTTTTCATTCTCTCAATTTCTTTATTTCTCTAAATTCCTGGACTTCTCTAAATTCCTTGAATTTCCAATTTCAAAGCAAAGTGGTTCTTTATTTAGACGAAGAGTGGTCGTTCTAGAATCTAGATGTAAAGAGGTTTTTTTAACATGGAGGTATCAAAATCAAGAATGAAATAAGTTAAGCAAACAGAGTAACAAAGAGACCTCCCGGACTTGGAAGCTCTCCAATTACCAAATCTAAGGAGTTAGCGATTTGGTAATAATAAAGGATTCAACGGTTGGAGATATTGGACATTCCTGGGAAATCCTGGCCAGTCCAACAGACGTTTTTTAATCCGGGGATATCGAAATCAAGAATGAATTAAGTGCAGAAAATAGTGTAGCAGACACCTTCAGCATTTGGAATCCCGCCAATTACCATGTCTTTCAGGAAAGTTGGCAATTTGATAATAATAATGGATTCAGATAATGCAGATACTGAGCCATTCTATACCATCGCGACAGAGGGTTCAAATGTATCGAAATCAAGAATAAATTGAGTTTATCAAACAAAGTAACAAAGAAGCCTTCAGGATTTGGTAGCTCGCCAATTTGCAGGTCTCCAAGGAGAGTTGGCCATTTGATAACTGTAAATGATTCAGCGGTTGGAGATTCTGATCAACCTGAGAAATCCTGTGCCACACAGAAGTTTTCTTTAACATGGAGGTATTGAAATCAAGAATGAATTACGTTCAGCAAAGAGAGTAACGAAGAGACCTTCAGGATTTGAAATCTCTCCAGTTAGCCCCGTTTGTAAAGAGAATTGGCGATTCGATGACAATAAATGGATTCTGCGTTTGGAGATCCTGGTCAATCCTGGGCCACTCCCCCAGAAACTTTTGTTAACATGGAGATATCGAAATCAAGAATGAATCGAGGTCAGCAAGCAGAGTAACAAAGAGAATTCAGGATTTGGAAGCTCTCCAATTTCCAGGTCTCCAAGGAGAGTTGGCGATTTGATAACTGTAAAGGATTCAGTGGTTGAAGTTCCTGGACAATCCTGGGCGAGTCCGAGCATAATCAAGAGCCACTGTGCGAGTGAGCGTGCTATAATCGTTCTCGCGTGTAATATGCGATCGGTAGGAGGACACACAAGAGTCGGTGGTTGGCTGGTTCGTGGTGAGTGAGCGCACGTCCTGAACTGGTGCTGGTGCCGATGTCAATGACACTGCGACGTTGCAGCTGCCATGCCGCACACATAAGTCAACCCACACCATCATCCGGGGCGTCCCTTCCTTGGCGCTGAAACTCGTACATGCACACCCACACATGTCGAAAGACATGTGGTTGAGCTGTCTCGTGCTACCCGCTCTGACGTAGTAGAGGGATGATTGTGTGGGTGTGGGCTGTACCTGTCTGTGGGGGCAGAAGTCAAATATTCCCATTCCTTGGCCGCTGACACACCACTGCCCATAAACCTCGTCGCCTCCAAGAGAATAAATCCCAGAGGAGATAAGAGCGCACTTGGACTCCCTGGAATTTGATGATCCAAATTTCACTTTTCGACTTTTCGCCTGAAATGACTTTTCGTCTCAAATTTCCAATCGGGTGCAGCAATGATTTTATTGAGAGATTCAAATCAGAAATTGTACCCAATGTAAATGTGACGTGGTGCGAGTGCGAGGATGAAGTAATGACTTTTGTTTTTTATTCAGCGGACACTGCGCGACAAACTAAAATTAAATGCGCCTAATTTCTCGAGAGATGACATCAGAGATTGTACCCTGTAAGTCCCCTCGTAATTCCCCGCTATCAGTTCTCTTGTTCCCCGTCCTGGGTATCAAAGGCGCCTTAATCAAGCAAACGGAGACCTTCGACCTGCGGTGTCATTATAGAGATTCGAAAGGGCCTCATCATAAATTCTAGAGCGACGTCAAATTCCTGAGAAGGGTATAAAGTCGGGGTGCGTGAAAAATATCATGATAAAGTCTGGAACGAATCGTCGACATTAATGCGGTTGCGCAAAACAGTCTTAAGGTGGATAAGCGGTCGTTCTTGAAACTGCTAGGGGAACCGAGAGTCCGGAAGCCAATTAGTGTAAGTCACCGAAAAAGCGATCAAGGGCTAAATCCGTAAAATCATGAAGCTTTTTTGAACTAAACCTCGAGGGGCATAAGGAAACTTGAGTTTTAGGATGACACTTAATTTGGCAAAACATCATTTCTCTCAAATGTTAAACATTCAACTGGTTAAAATTAATGAAAACAGAAAACTGAATTTTCAACAGTTGAAGATTGATGATAATTCATTAATGGACCAGAACTAGTCAGTGAACCGAGCAGTGAACCTAGTTCATGAAATTGTCAGCAGTTTTAAATTTATACAAGAAATATTCAAGCTAGTCAGTCATCAAGGATGATATAGAAACAAGATTTTTTGTGCAAATAGAAAACCCGATTTTCGGGTAGCCTGTTTAAATTAACTGGAAAGTGACATGGGACCATAATAACTTTCTATCTCGCAGACACTGAATGGCCTTGACCGAGCCAACAAAGAAGTCTCGTGGTAGAACTCGTAAATCCAACTGGTTCCAAGAACATTTTGGCTAACCTGAGAAGATCCTTGTGAATTAAATAAAAAATTAGTCAACGTAGGTGCCATACTCTAAAAGAAAATTAACTGGACGTCAAGCTCAAGCGGCTGAATGAAATGGTTAGAAAGCTTATCAAATTCTATGATATGATTCGGACTTTTTGAAGAGGATATATCACAGGAAAAGTTGAAGAAAAATGCAGTCCATTCCGCAATTTCAGGTGAAATAAGGCTGGTATCAAGAAAAGCGGAGAGCCTGCCCCGGAGCGAGAAGTTAAGCAGGTTCAACCTGCCAAGTATTGAATATGACACTTGAGTTGCTTCCTCCGATGAGAGCTAAACGAGCAGTTATTTGGCCTCTGCGTAACTCTCGGTCTCTTGAACTCAAGAAGCGATGATACATTTCGATATGTGTGATTAATGACGTTGAAAAATCATTAGCTGATCTGGAACGTAGTCAGTTATGTCCTTATCGTCAGGTCGTTGAATCCAGAGAATAATAATGGGACCGTCCAAAAAATTAATTTTTCAATTTGAGAGGAATTCAACTGTCCTTGAAAAATTCGACTATTTGACTTGAAGTTTCAACTTTTCAACTTTGCTTAAAGCTTTAACAATTTGGTTTTTAATAAGTCTCTTTACACTCCAGTTACTGAACATCTAATTTATGGGTCATTCATATTTTTGTAAACCTTCTCTTTACGCTTTGTTTCCTCGATTCTTGGAATAGATTGCGTGACTATACAACTAAGTGCAGAAATTTTAATTTTAATTTTTCTCGTTACATTTTATCGTCAATATCACGCACTTGCCTTCAATTCTGAGAAGAACGTTGAACACCTGCTCTTTTCGAGACTCGGTACAAACTCGCTAAAATTTAAGACTTAAAAAAGACTGAAATTTTAAATTTGATTTTATATTTCTCTTCCTTTTTGGCTTCCTGACAAAGTAACTCAGCGAAGAAATAAATGTCTGAGAACGTGGGTGAGCGAAACTTTGAAAACGAAGGTTCGATACGCCTGACCGTTCGCATAAATCAGGGGATACGAATAAATTTTCCCGTTCTGCTTTCCGGAAAGTTGAGAGCAGTTCATTTTTCAAACTGTGGGAAAACGATGAAGGGAAGAGTTATTCCAAGTGGGGAAATCGTTTAGCTTCCGATTGGTATTCTTCGATCAATATTCTGACTGATTTTGAACATCTGGTTTATAGATCGGGATTTTTTACTTGGCTAGTGAAAAAGAAGATAAAGAGATGGAAATCAAATTTAAAATCCTATTTAACTTCCAATCAAGTTAATGTGCCGAATTCCTGAAAATAAAAGCAAGAATCTAACGAATAAATTTAGACAACCACCATAAAATGTTCCTATTGTAATTTGAAACAAGATCAGAAATTTTCCTAAAAAAGAGGAAGAAAAAACGAGAATGCAATCAATCAAATCCCCTTCATTCTCTTTTTATTTCTTTAGCTTTTTTATTTTTATTATTATACCTCAATAAAAAAAAAGTTTTAAAAAATAATCACCAACATGTCGCCGCCCCTTATCAAGTCGAAAAAAATCGATCAGGCAGAACAGAAACGAAACCATCTTGGCTTCGTTGCTGTTCCTGCCTGCTCGATGTTTTTGCGTTGATAAGGGTGCTGTATGAGTGCCGAAACGTTGTTGATTATTTTTTTCAAATGTTTTTTAAAAAGATGTTTTTTTTTTTAAACAAAATTCCTGACTTCTCAACCAAATAGTTGAAATTGCTACTAAAAAAGATAATTTTCACCAAAAGGAACATTTTTAGTTTAAAAAATTAATTTCCCACATAAGCAACAATAAATTTGTAGCCAAAACGATGAATTTTTACTCAAATAATTCAATCTGCAACTGAAATAGAAAAAAAATAAAAAGACATGTTTCAACCAATCGGATGAATTTTCAAATAAAATGATGAATCTATTACTGGGATAGTCGAATTTCAAAATTAAGGTTAAAGTTTCACTTAAAATGATGATTTATTAACTAGAATAATTAAATTTTCAACTAAAAAGATCAATTGTCAACCAAGAAAATTAATTTCCATTCAAAAATATGAAGTTAAATTTTTAATTAAAGAAAATAATGGTCAACAAAAAATATCAATTTGTAAGTAAAATGATGGAATATTAAAGTGAAATAGTTACATTTTCAGCTAAGAAAAAATTTCAACCGAAAAAAATAATGATTTTCAACAACATAGTGAAAGGTTCACCCGAAATTGTTAAATTTTCAGCAAAAAAAAAGTAATTTTAAGCCAAAGAAAAAACAGAATTTGAACAAATAGGTCAGTTTTCGACCAAAGGGATGAAGTTAAAATTAAAAATGCGAATCTTGAAAAAAAAGTTGAGCAGGCAGGAACAGTAACGAAACCGCCATGGTTTCGTTGCTGTTCTAGCCAGCTCGAAATTTTTTTTGGCCTTGATAAGGGTGCTATCTGAGTGCCGAAACGGTGGTCTAGAAAGTCCATGAATTCAAATAATAATTAAAACAAATTTTTATGTTATTTTATACTTAAAATTTAGCGAAAATTTAATTAATTTATGAATTTTCAAATAAAAATAAGTAGTTACATTTTAAACCAAAAATATGAATTTTAAAATAAAAAATGATGATTCTTTAACTGGAATAGTTGAATTTCTACCGAAAAAGACAATTTTCAACAAAATACATGAGTATTCAACGAGAAAAAAATGTCAACTGAAGATTGAAAGTTTAAATTTTCATCGGAAAAAAAATATTTTTCATCACGAAAAAATGATTTTTTAACTAAAATTATGGAATATTCAAAATTGCAACAGTCGCATTTTCGGTAAAATTTTTTTAAAAATTAAAATTCAAACAAATATTTACATTTTCAAAGAAAGTTATAAATTTTCAACTAAAAAAATAAATATTTAAGTTGAATAGTCGAATTTTAAAATTATAGTTAAAGTTTCAACTAAAGCGAAGATTTATTAAATAGAATAATTAAATTTTCAATTAAATGATCAATTGTCACCCGAGAAAATTAATTTATATTAAAAAAGACTAAGTTAAATTTTTAGTTAAAGAAATTAATAGTCAACAAAAAATATAAATTTTTATCTAAAAGGATGGAATATTTAATTGGAAATTACATTTTCAGTTCAAACAAAAAAATTCACCCCAAATAGTTCAATTTTCTGTAAAAAAAAATAATTTTCAGCCAAAGAAAAAAAATTTTTAAGATGTCAGTTTTCGACCAAAGGGATACATTTTTTTATTGAAGAGATAAATTTTCAGCCAAGAATATTAATTTTTCCCAAAAGAGTTTAACTTTAGATCAAATAATTAAATTTGTATTCCAAAAAAGATTAATTCTGAACTAAAAATTTATTAGTTCATATTTTAACCAAAAATTTTAAGTTTTAATAAAAAAAAGTCAACTAAAAGCGATTAACTTTTAACCAAAAATAAAAAAGTTACACTTTCAGTTCAAAAATTATTTTTAAATAAAAAAACGAATATTCAACAAAATAGTTCATTTTTCAACTAAGCAGATGAATTTACAATTAAAATTTTGAATCTTAAATCGAAAAAAAAATTAAGAAAAGTGTGGAACTTTCAACCAAATAATTACATTTTTATTCCCAAAAAGACAAATGCTGCAAAAATAACGCAGTAGTTATATTTCAACAAAAAACATTGCAATTTGTAATTAAAAAAAACATTTGAATTAAACGAAAAAGGACGACTTTTCAAGATGAGTTGAATTTTCAACTGAGAAAGACTTTTCAGTGAAGAGAGAGAGAGAGAGAGAGATCGAGAAATGTAAACAAAGTGTTAAATCTTAAAGAGAAATAAATAAATTTTTAGTTAAGATTAATTTTCTACAAAGAGAACGAATTTTCAACAAAATACAAAAATTTGCAACTAAAAGCGATCAACGTTGAACCAAAAAGAAATAAGTTAAATTTTCAGTTAAAAAGGGATTTATAACAAAACAAAACAAAACAAAATTTCAACAAAATAATTAAATACAGTAATAAAAAGCTGCTTTTGCAAATAAAAAATCATCGCTTTCAATTTTTTATTGAAATTCAAACCACAAAATTAATCACGCAGTCGAAACAATTCCCTGACTTTAAAAAAATTTGATGACAATTCCAGGTTTTTCCAGATATGTAAAAATTCACTGTTACAGGTTTTCCAAATTTTCCAGGTAGGGTAGACACCCTGGATGAAGAACCTTTAGAATTTCTATATTTTTGATGCTGGATCTGGATTTAGTTTGCTGGTTTGGACGGATAGTAAATGGTTTTGTTTTCGATTAGAATTCTTGGACCAATATTCTGAATGATTTTGGATATCCGGTTTGTAGATCTGGGTTAAAATTGATTTGCCTGTGAAAGAGAAGATCATAAGATGGATTATCTTGGGTATGTAGATGATAACTTCTTTCCCCGTGTGCGAAAGTTCTAAAATTATTTGATGAAGATGCTTCCGAATTTGTATAGTACATGGTGGATCTGGATTTATTTTGATGGTTCCGACGGATTTTAAGTGTTTTAGGGTTCCGGTTGGCATTGTTCGATAAATGTTCCAACTGCTTTTAGGCACCCGGTTTCTAAATTAAGGTTAAAATTTATTTGTCTGTGAAAAAGAAGATCATGAAATGGATTATCTTGGGTATGCAAATGACGCCTTTTTCCGTGTGAGCAAATTCCAAAATTAGGCGACTTAGAACATTTTAAATTTCTATAGTCCATGGTGGATCTGAATCTATTTTGTTGGTTCCAATGTTTTCACTGATTTTGCGAGTCCGGTTTGTGGATCAAGAAATGAACTTTATTTATCCGTGAAAAAGAAGATCATGAGATGGATTTGGAATTTGTATAGTCGATAGTGGATCTGGATTTGGTTAGTGGGTCTCGATAAATTGTAAGTGGTTTAAACTTCCGGTTGCGATTGTACGATCAATGTTCTGATTTATTTTAGGTATCCTGTTTATAGAGATCAGCGTTGCAATTTATTTGTCTAGGGAAAAGAAGATTAAGAGGTGAGACATATGGGTATGCCGATAATAATTTTTTGCCCCGTGAACCAAAATTCCGAAATGAAGCGATTTAATAACTTTGGAATTTCTATAGTCCATGGTGGATCTGGATTTAGTTTGTTGGGCTGGGTGGTTTGTAAATGTTCTAGAGTTCCCAACTGCTATCCTTCTACCAATGTTCTCACTGATTTTGGGAGTCCGGTTTGTGGATCAGTAATGAAATTTATTTATCCATGAAAAAGAAGATCATCAGATG
>JAWWLR010000002.1:20040470-20053950 GCA_035041075.1 Acraspis erinacei
AATTTTTTCCATGCAGCGCTGTCACAGTGCTATATTATTAAGTACAATTTATGTTTGCCCCATTCCTTAAAAGAAATTCCGCACATAATGGACAATACCTAATCATTTTCGAAAGAGGTGTAACTAATGCCTCAGATAGATAGTTGACATTTGCTCCTCTCTCTCTCTCTATCACTATTTCCAGAATCATCTCATTCTCGATATAGAAAATTGGTGTAGCATCTACTTTACCAACAGCATTTATATCAGCTCCATAGTCAAGAAGGAACCTGACTATGTTCGGCCAATATTGATTTATATGAGTGGCATAATGGAGTGGTGTAAAACCCTTGCTAAATTCAAGTGAGTCAAGTTTTCACATGAATTCGCATTGACATTCTCTCCTAATTTAATGAGCTTCTTCACTATATTTATGTTTCCACCGATGACAGCGGAGTGAAGAGGAGTGGAACCATTATTATCTTTGTTATTGATGTCAGCACCGCTTCTGCAGAGAACATCTACCAAATTCCCATGTCTATTGGAAGCTGCAACATGTAGCATTGTTTTTCCCTCATCGAATTTCATGTTGATATCAACTTTCTTTCTGTTCAGAATATCTTTGATTTTCTCTTTGTCCCCAAAGTGAGCTGCTTTCCAGGATGCAGTTTCTTCTTCCGAGCGAGGGGACATTTTTTCGCCGTCTTCTGTCTGCCTGAAATACGAATATATCATTATTTTTTACGTAGTGCAGGCACATTATTTTTTGCCGGATTTTAATTTTGTATTGCAGCATGTCTGTCACAACTTGAAACCCTTTTTCAAGTCTTCCTTTAAAAAATAGCATCTTTTCGACTGGTCACCGAAAAGTGATCTGTCACATTTTGAAACCCTTTTTTAAGTCTTCCTTTAAAAAAACATAAGTTTTAGTGACTGGGCACAGAAGAATCACATCTCGAACGACATTTCCATATCATCCTTAAAAAAAATACACTTGTTAGTGAGTGGCAACTTTCACCTTGAACCCCTTTTCCTGATCTCACTCAAAAAAATACGCGTGTGAATTACTGGACACAAACGAGTGATCTGTCAAATGTTGAAACCCTTTTTCAAGTCTCCGTTTAAAAAATAGGAGTGTTATAGACTGGTCACAGAAGAGTGATCTGTCACATCTCGAAACCTTTTTTAAGTCCCCCTTTTAAAAAACCAGTGCTACTGACTTGTCACTGAAGAGTGATCGGTCACATCTCGAAACCATTTTCCAAGTCTCCCTTTAAAAAATACATGTGTTAATGATTCGTCACAGAAGAGTCACATTTCGAACCCCTTTTCCTATTCTCATTAAAAAAGTACGCGTGGTAATGACTGGTCACAGAAGAGTGGTCGGTCAAATCTCGATATCATTTTCCAAGCCTCCCTATAAAAAATGCGAGTGTTAGTGGCTGGTCACAGAAGAGTGATCTGTCAAATCTCGAAACACTTTTCCAAGTCCCAGAAAAGTTATCTGTCAAATCTCAAAACCCTTTTCCAAGTCTCGCATTAAAAAAAGGCAGTGCTAGTGGCTGGTCACCGAAGAGTGATCTGTCAAATCTCGAAAGCTTTTTTAAGACTCGCTTTAAACAATACGCGGTCACATAAGAGTGATTTGTCCCATCTTCGAACCCCTTTTCCTAATCTCACTAAAAACAATACCCTCGTTAATGACTGGTCACAGAAGAGTGATCTGTCACATTTGGAACCCCTTTTCCAAATCTCCCTTTTAGAAATGCGAGCGTTAGTGGCTGGTCAAAGAAGAGTGATCTGTGACGTCTCGATACCCTTTTTCAAGTATCCATTAAAAAACACGAGTCTTATTGACTGGTCACAAAAGAGTGATCTGTGAAATCTCGAAATCTTTTTTCAAATCTCCCTTTAAAAAATGCGAGTGTTAGTGGCTGGTCATAGAAGAGTGATCTGTCAAATCTCGAAATCCTTTTCCAAGTCTCCTTTTTAGAAATAGGGAGCGTTATTAGCTGGTCAAAGAAGAGTGATCTGTCACGTCTCGAAACCCTTTTCTGATTATCCGTTTAAAAAGAACGATGCTTAGTGACTGGTCACAGAAGAGTGATCTGTGAAATATTGAAACCATTTTGCAAATCTCCATTTAAAAAGAAGTGTGTTAGTGACTGCTCACATAAAAATGATCTGTCACACCTCGAAACCTTTTTGAAGTCTCACTTTAAACAATACGCGGTCACATAAGAGTGATTTGTCACATCCCGAATCCCTTTTCTTAGTCTCCCTCAACAAAGTAAGCGTGTTAATGACTGGTCACAGAAGAGTGATCTCTCACATTTGCAAACCATTTTTCAAGTCTCCCTTTCAAGAAATGCGAACGTTAGTGGCTGGTCAAAGAAGAGTGAGCTGTCAAATCTTGAAACTCTTTTCCATAATTTGATATTCATTATATTATGGTAATAAAATAGTAAAATATTGAACCATTTTACCAAAGTAGAAAAAATGTTATCGGAACAGAAAGTTCCTTATTGACACAAAAATGTGGTGGACTAGAAACTTTAAATACGGCCAAATTTTCCGGAACTCAGTACTCGACCTATATTTTACACCGCATATCATGGTCTTAACCATTGTTTGAAAAAATAAATATTTTACCTTCAAAAAAGAAAGTCATAACAAATTTGAATTTTCAGAGATAGTTTTTTTTTTAAATATCAAAAAGTAAATTTTACTTTTATATCTCAGGATGTTTAAAGGAAAAACGCAAAGCTTTATTTCTAGTGAAAACTAAATTCAAATAAAGATTCCTCTTATAAAAAAGAAACTCAAAATGAATTTTTCAAAAAAATTGTAATAGTTTCTTCATTTGTATTAAGATTATTAAAAATCGACATAGCAGATGGTATATTCTCAAAAAGCCCTTAGCGCTTAATTTCATAAAAAAAAAAGAAAATCTTACTTTTTGACTTAAAAGCTCTTGAAAATTTACTTTTGAAGATCAAATTTTTTTTCGAAAAATACTTCTGATACGAAAAGTTATGAAACACCAAAGGGGCTATTAAAAACCTATTTCATGATATTTTGAAAATCTTTTCTAACCACCCGCTTCTTTGTCCTGATATTGACCAATTCGTTGATATTTCAACCAAAAAACGTGTTAATTTTAAATCAAAAACATTTCGATTTAGACAAAGCAGGAGCGTTTTAAGAATAGTTGAATCCTCAATTAAAATTTTTTAAATTTAAAACCGAACGGTTGCACTCTTAATCAAAGAAAATACAAATTCTACCGAAAAAGATTAATTTTCAACCAAGAAAGATTTTTTGCTGTTGCTTCTTCCTGAAGATTATATTTTTAGTTATAGATTATATTATTTGTTTGCAAATTTAACAATTTTGTAAAAAGTCCTCCTTTTTGTTGTAAATTGATCTGTTTGTTTTGAAAATTCCACTATTTCGTTTACCTAATTTATGTAACTATTTTGTTAAAAATTTTCCTTTTTTAATTGAAAATTCAACTGCTTGGTTGAAAGTAAAAAGAATTTCTTTCCTGCCAGAAAAATATTTCTTTGTAACTGCAATATTTTTTTATTCTGTTTCTAAAATATCCTATGTTAAAAATTTTACAAGATTAAAATGTTGGTATTAGAATCTTCATGTTCAGGAAAAATGAAAATTTAGTAAAGGAAAAGTAGGCGAATTTTCAAATTAAATTTTCACTCTGCATATAATTTATTTCTTGAAGCCATAAATTAAGTAAAATCTGCATCCGAAATTTTCTTGAGTGTTTCATAATTATTTTGTTAATAGTATTTGATAAATAATTATTGTGTGATGTTGAATAAAAATTGAACAATATAACGGATCAAAGGAATAGACATTAGAATGTAATAAATTTATTAATTTATCTACAGTAAGTTATTAATTTAAATATTTAAATAATTTTTTCAACATTTTAACCGTAACTGATATTTTAACTATTATTTTAAAAGATGATGCTTTTTATATATTGACTTAGTATTTAAAAGCGATAAAAAATTGGAACTATAATTTCCATTTTGAAAATAAAAACAATATTTGTCATTTTTAATTTTTTGAAACTTTAAATTAATATCAAAAACTCGGGTCACTAGGGCTTGAATAAGCATGATTATTGCGGACAAATTTCCTAAAAAACTCTTTAGTTTTTGACCAAAAAAATATGTATTTTCAACACAAAAATATGAATTTTCTTGTACAATAATTAAATGTCCATCTAAAGAAAAATTATTTAGCAAAAATACAATAGTTATTTCCAGTTCAGAAATTTATTTTAAACCTAATAAAACAGAATTTTTAACAGAATTGTAAAATTTTCAACAAAAATGTAATTTTTTACTAGAATGATGATTCTTCAACAAAAAAATGTATTTCTCACCAAAATTAAATATATTTTCTAACCAAACTTTTCAATCAAAAACGTTAATTTTCTACCCAAAAAGATTAATTCTTGACCAAATACATAAATTTTCACCAAAAAAATTACAATTTAAGGAATTTTCAAAACTTATAGTTAAATTTTTAATCCAAGAAATGAACTTTCAAACAACAGAAAAATTTAATTTTTATTATAAACTAAAACATTTTTTGTCAATTATCAATTTTAAAAAATCTAATAAATTTAAGATATATTCAAAAGTTTTTAAAAGATTCCAAAATAATTTAAAATAATTTAAAAATTCCTCGGAAAACTATAAATGCATGTTTTTTATAAAATTAATTTTATAAACAATTTAAAGAATCTGCAAAATTTTTAGCATAGAATCTAAAAGATTTTTAGGCCATTATTTTAATTTTGCAGGATTTCCCAAAAATTGTAGGAAAAATTCGAGTTCCCAGGTAATACAAAAAGTTTGAAAGATTTAAAGAATTTTAGAGTTTTTAAAGATTTCCTAAACCGAATTTTTAAAAGAATATTAAAAAATGTCAGAAAAAATTTGGATCTATAAATTAATGTATCTGGCTTAAAATTTCTTAACATTATATAATTTCAAAAATTTATAAATTTTTGGATTATTTCTTCAATTCAATATTTTCGCTCAGATTTATTTTCTTCATTTACAGAAAAAAATTTCTTGGAGAAATATTCAACTCTTTTTTTGAAAATTCTTTTTTTTTTTAATTATTCCGTTTTGGTTAAGGCTTAAGTTTCTTAACTAATAATTGTTCAATTTTTATTTATTCTTCCAAATTTGTTATAGTTTTAAACTATTTTTAAGCATTCTGTAAAAACTAATTTAAAAAAAAAATTATTGAAAAATTTCCCAGAAATCTTAAGAAAATGTTTTAATTATCTTCAAATTTTGAAAATCCCTAAATAGCTTCAAAAATCTACGCTTTCATTAACATTTGGTTGGAATCTTTTCAAATTTTAAATTATTTTTGAATTTTTTTAATTTCTAAATATCTTAAATTTATTTGAATTTTTCATAAAACTCTTAATCAATCCTGAAAAATAAAAAATACCTAAAAAGTTTTAAATATTTTTTTAAGATTTTGGAAATCTTGTGAACTTCCACTCAAGGGTTTAGTTTTCAACTAAACTAGACTAATTTTTATCAAACAAAAAATACTAATTTTTAGGAAAATAATTCAATTTTAACAAAAACTTCAATTCCAAATTAAAAAAAAGCATTTTCGACAAAAATTGAATATGTACATTTCAATTACCTTAATACTTTTACAACAAAAAAAGGAATTTGAAACGAAAAAGTTCAATTTCCAACAAAAGAGATAAATTTTTTAAGAAAATTTTGAATCATCAACCAAAAATTTCATTTTTAAGAAAGTTCTTCAGCTTTAAAACCTAGTTGTTCAATTTTTACCCAAAAAGACCAATTTTACACAAAAAGATTAATTTTCTAAAAGAAGGAACGAATTATTAACAAATTTAAAGAATTATTAACCAAAAAGTTTAATTTTTAAGAAACAAAGAAATTTTATTTTCAAGAAATTAGTTGAACTTCAAACCCTAGTTTAAATATTAACTATAAAAGAATTTGAAAAAAAAATTTAATTTGCTCCCAAAAAAGAATACTTTTCATAAAATTGAAGAATTCTGAACGATAAAATTTAGTTTCAACTAATTCAGATGAATTTTTAAACAAAAAGATTAATTTACTATAAAAAAAAACGAAATTTTAATCAACCTCAAGAATTTTGAAGCAAAAAGTTAAATTTTCAATTAGAAAAGAATAATTTTTAAACAAAAATATTAATTTGATAACAAAAAGACGAATTTTTAACAAAATTTGAGAATTCTCAACCAAAAATTTTAAGTTTCAACTCAAAAAGATGAATTTTTAAACAAAACAAAAAATTGTTATAAGGTAGTTCAACTTTAGAAACCTAGTTGAATTTTATACTAAAAAATATGAATTTTTAAAATTCAAGATTAATTTACTACCGAGAACAAGAATTTTCAATAAAAATCGAGATTCCTCAACAAAAAATCGAGAATTCTAAATCACAATTTGAATTTTAAACAAAAAAAAATGAATTTTTAAATAAAAAGATTAATTTACTAACAAAAAGACGACTTTTAAACAAAAATCAAGAATTTTTAAGACAAAATTTAAATTTTCAATAAAAAATAGATATATTTTAAACCAAAATAGTAATTATATAAGAAAAAGACGAATTTTTAACGAAATTTGCGAATCAATAATACATTAATATCTCGGAAGAAAAAAACTAATTTTTATGAAAATAATTTAATTTGAACAAAAAGTTGAATTCTTACTTAAAAAATGACCATTTTTCACCAAAACTGGAATATGAAAATTTGCCATTACCAAAGTAAGTTTTCAACCAAAAAGATGAATTTTTAAGTAAAGTTTTGAATCGTCAACTAAAATTTGAATTTTTAAGAAAATAGTTCAATTTTAAAACCTATTAGTTAAATTTTTAACCAAAAAGTTGATTTTTTAAGAAAGTAATTCAGCTTTAAAAGTTAGTGGAAGTTTAAACTAAAAAACTAGAATTTTTCAACAGAAAGATTAATTTACTACCAAAAGAGAAATTTTTTAAATAAAAGTCACGAATTATAAGCCAAGAAGTTTAATTTTGAATCAAAAAAGGTAAATTTTTAAACAAAAAGATTAATTTACTAACAAAGGGGCCATACTTAAAGTACGTAACAGCTAAATGGGTTGGAGGGGACTTTCACCTGAAGACTAACTTTGTAGTTATAAATTTCATTATTTGTTCGGAAATTTAAGAATTTTCTTAAAGACATCATTTTTGGTTACAAATTGAACTGTTTCGTAAAAATCCGTCTTTTATACACAAAATGTAACTCTTTTATCAGAACATTAACCTTTTGTTTAAAAACCATGTTTTGTTGCTGATAAGTGATCTGAAATCTTTTTTGGATAAAAAATACTTTTTTGCAAATTGTTCTTTTTGATTTAAAAGATTATTTTTTGTAGGAAAAATCTTTCATATTTCCTTGATAAGAATTTAACTCTTTCGCTGAAAGTTTAACTATTTTCTAGAAACTTGACTTTTTGTTTAAAATTCGGACTTTCATTTTGAAAAGTCAACTGAAATCTTTTTGAATGAAAATTCAAATATTTTTTTGAAAATTTGTCTTTTTGATTTAATAGTTCACCAGTTTTAGTAGACTTTTACTTTTCTTGGATAAAACTGCAACTGTTTGGTTGAAAATTTAACAAATTTGTTAAAAATTTATACTTTTTCGTTTAAAATTCCACTATCTAAAAGAAAATTAAGTTATTCCTAACTATTCTTCTTGCAAAATATTTCTGGTAAATAAAAATTACGTACAGTCATAGGAGCAGAGGGGGGGAGGGGGGATAGAAATATTTTGTTACGGTTTGGCTACAGGGGTTTTGTTAATTAAAATAGAAGAAATTTTAAACAAAAATATTGATTTACTACCAATCAATCTTAACAACTCAAAAATTAACTTGCAATTAAAAATCATCTAGAAAAAAAGAATTTTTCCGTGGACAGATGCCCCCATAATGCATTTGTTTATCAAAAGCGTTTAAAAAAATTATGAAATTGATAATTAAATTATGAATTTTTTCTTAAGTTATCATGAAGTTCGCAATTAAAAAATAGGTCATAAAAAACGAATTTTTCTTTCGCCAAATGCCTTATCTTTGCTTTTGTTTATTAAATTTGTTTTAAAAAATCATACATACATTGCAGAAGGTAACTGTCCGTGTTGACACGGCCCTGACTGTTGACGTTCAGAGAGCCTGGATTTGAGCCCAAGGTCAGAACCGAACCCCGGCTTAAATCCAAGTTCGACTGTATTTTAAAGTCCATTTGATATTTGCAATCCAATTAAAATCCTATGAAATAATATACTTTAAAATGATTTGCAATCTATTGGATACTCTCAAAAATTGGACAACTAGAAAATTTATCAAAAATCTGATCAGAAAATATCTTGACGAATTTACGTTAGTTTTGCCATATAAGCGGAGCAAAACGAATTAAGTACATATTGTTTACCTTGAAACTCACTAAACAGATAAAAGTCTCTCAAATGGAAAAGCTTTTTGTCTATCATCATTTATATAACGATTGCCTTATAAATACTCTCAAGATGGGCCAGAATATTCTTTGGTTAGACCAAGTTCTTCATTAATACTGCAATCAGATTTTCCACTACTTTGAAAAAATGGAAATCATTTATAGTATATTGTTTATCGTACTGTTCATCTTCAATTGTATTGGTAAATATAAAAATATTATAATATATCTTGACATAATTCGAGTTCAGGAGTCCAAAATAAGATTTTTTTAAATGTTCGTGTGTCCGTGATCAACAATACTCTTTTGTGATCATTTGAGGAAAATAGCGAGTAATGGTCAGTTAGAATTAGAGTTATGGTCTGGTTACAAGTTATGGTTCTTTATAAATTTAGAAAAATATTAGTTTAGAGCAAATCTGTCTGCATTATTACAATTAAAAGTTGAGACAAAAACAGAAAAGACTCCTTGATTTGGGATGAATCGATTAAATTATAATATTAATCCTTTTTATTAAAAAATAAGAAAGTTATGGTCATATTGAATATATAGGACATTTTTTTCTCTAGAATAAAACTTTTTTTATTGGCATATTGTGAAATTTCTCAGTTTCTCCGCCAGAATAAAGCATTTACAAGTCATTGCACCAAGGCGGTTAATTATAAATATTTACACACCTGGGCTACTCCACCTTATAGTATTCACGTCGTTAGATATCGAAAACATTCCAGAAAAAAGTTAAAAAATTGATTAGAGGCTAAATTCACTAAAGAATTAGTCAATCTTTTCAATAGTTGACTTTGAAAAAATTTTTAACAATTTTCAGTAGTATTATATTAATTTTATAATTTAGACGCAAAGACAATATTACTATACCAGAGAAAATAGTTTTGAATACATTTAACCGTCTGCCTTTTACGAGATTTTTGTTTAACCCTCGGGGAACACACCTGTTTTTTCGATCAAGGATAACACTCCTGGGTCAATCTGACCCAATACATTTTTTGAACTTTTACCATTCGACAATGACTGGACCAATTGCCTTGAATAAATTCTGAGGTATTCTTAAGACCACATAGAAATAATTTATGTGATATTTAACTATTGGTGATGTTTATAACATAGTTAAACAAAATTCACGAACAAAAAAATTTAACTGAAATTTAACGACAAAATGTTAATTTTTAAAAATTTTAATATTTTTCGCTAAAAAATAATGCAGAAACTCACAATACTAGCTAAAATTGAAGACTACTGCAATCGTGTGAAACTATAGTTGGGAACTCTAACCATATATAAAAAAAAATTTTGTGGGTCAATTTGACCCAGTGCGTTCACCGGGGGTTAAAGAACTTTTTCTGTTAATAGTCAAATAATGCAAGGGATTTTAGAGGGATTTATCATTTTTACGGATTATTACTGGATTTTTGGTGTGATTACAAGATATTTTACATTATTTAAGGGATTGTAGAAATTTCAAGGGTTTGTAAAGTATTTCAAAGAGTTTAGGGCATTTTCAAGAATGCTAATGAATTTATCGAGATTTAAACCTTTTTAAGGTTTTTCAAAGAATTTCATAACACTTCAGAAAAAGGATATTAAGAAGCTGGTAATGATATGTGAAAGATTTCAAGGAATTTTAATGGATTTCTAGAGCACTTTAGAGGACCAATTCAATGAAAATTCAACGGACTTCTACGTATTTCTAAGGATTTCTACTTATGACAGGGATTTTAATTGATTTCACAAGATTTAACCCTTCAGGGTACGGATTGGGTTACATTAACCCGAGCGAATTTTGAAAGTAACGACATTTCAAAGGAAGTGACTTTCGGGGGCGGGGGGGGGGGTCTTTGAGGTAGTTAGTATGTGAGCGCCAAGGGCCAGCGTCAGTCTACGCTTGGTGCTCGATTTATAAAATTTCTAAAATTGAACTCGGGTAATCTACACCCAGTCTGTACCAGTTGTTACAAAATCCGTGTTTTTCAAACAAACAAAAAGATTTGTTTTGTTTTTTTTTTAATTTTATACCATAAATTTTTCTTTAATAATTAATTTTTGTTATTTATTCATATTATACTAATCGAAAACATTCAAAAGAACTATTTTTTACCTTTAAAATATAAAAAAACGAATATTTTCATGGTTCAAAACAAATATACTTTTTGAAATGGATCAAAAAACAAATTCAGCCATTTCATAGAACAATTTTTAGCTTTCAAATCTTTTTTCCATAAATTTATGCAATTTAAAAAAAAAAGAATTTTTATGAAAATTTTTTAAGAATTGTTTAAATTTTCAAATGTATCTTTGTTTAAACAAATAATTTAATAAATCTAGCAACGCCATTGTATTTTATATTTTCAATGGCAGGTAGAACAATATTTACGGATATAATAGCATTTAAGAAAGATATTTCGTTTATTTAGAACTTGAGAATTTCAGTCACATAGTAATATTTTCTCTTGAAAAGATGAATTTTTAACAAAAAAAATAATTTTTTACTAAGTGGTTAATTTTTCGAATAAATAGTTTAATTTTTAGAAAAATAGTTGAATTTTCAACGAAGAAAGATAATTTTTCAAATACAAATGATAACTTTTCATCAAAAAATGAAATAATTACATTTTCGGTTTAAATAATTAATTTTCTACGCAAAAAGACAAAAATTCAAATATTTCGTTAAAAAGCCTTCCTTTTTGGCTAAAAATTCAACTTTTTTGTTGAAAATTTATCTACTTGGACAGAAAATTCTTCCTTTTCAAGTTTAATTATTTAATGAATTTAATAAATAAAATAAATAATAAATAAATTTAATTATTTCGTTGAAAATTCAACTACTTTTAGTTGAAGTTTAATTACTTTGTTGAATACTAGATAATTTGGTTGAAAATTCCTCTTGGTGGATTGAAAATTCAGAGATTTGACTCAAATTGTAACTATTTTGTTGAAAAGATAATTTTTGTTATTAAAAATTATATCTAAATTAAGTTTAAATCCTATAATTAAATAAGATGTATAATAATTAATTAATCAGTTGTCTTATTTTATAATTAATTATTATATTAAAAATTAGACTTAAATTCACTTAAAATTCGTTTTATTTAAAATTTATTTGTCCTGAAAAACCTGAAAAAGTCCTGGCATTTTTTTTAGAAATGCTAGACGCATGCCTTTGAATCTTGTATCTAGAAGAAAAAATTGTTTCAAAAGAAAAAAAATATTACTTTAAATTAAAAAGATGACTCTAAAACAAAAAATTTCTTTTTGAAAAAAAGTTAAAATTTAAGCCAACTAGTATTCATTAGACGTTATATTAATAAATATAATAATAAATAATTTAATTATATAATTTTCTTACGTTTCTCGAGAAGATTTAGAAAGTTTTTTTTTAAGATTTTGATATTTTGAAAAATTAGCTAGAAACTTTGAAAGAATTTATTTTTATTTTGCAATTTTAAAACATATTTTAAGACATTTTAGAGATCAAAAAGAAAAAAAAGAATATTTTATAAATTTTCAGAAACGTTCCCAAGCTTTAAAATATTTTTAATCTCTTTGAAACTTCTTGAATTCCTAAATATCTTCTGAATTCTCTTGTCTTATTTCTAGAATTATCTTAGTATCTCCTATATTTGTTTTAGAATTTTTTAAATATCTTTTGTAATGTTTTAATAATTTTTTTTAACAATTTAAAAAAATTAGTGTTTCTTTGTACTATTAACTTTTTTGTTGAAAATGTATATTTTTCGTTGAAAATTCCACTTTTTTGTAGACAATTCGATTATTTGATCGAAGGTTCGATTTTCTCGTTGAACATTCATTTTTTGTGGGTTGAAAATTCGATTGTTTTTTCATTCAACAAGATAATACAAAATTCTACTGTTTATAAAAAATTGGCCATTTCATTTTTGGTTAGAAGATATCATTTTTAGGCTAAGAATTCAACAATTTCGTTAAAAATTTATGTTTTTTGGCGAAAAATGCAACTTTTTCATTGAAAATTAATCTTTTTTGGTTGAGGATCCATATTGGTTGAAATTTCCATTTTTTCAAGTAAAAATTAAATTTTTCGTCTTAAAAATCAATTAATTGGTTAAAAATGAACTTTTTTGTTGACATTTAATATTTTTGATTTGAAAGTTCAACTGTTTTGTATACAAAATTCGACTTCATGTTTTGAAAATTTAACAATTATGTGGAAAATTTAACTTGTTTTATATAATATTAATTTAATTATATGTATTAAGACTTAATTTTTTCGACTGGAAAATTAAGTATTCCATTGTTGGTTAAAAATTTATTCTTTCAGTTTATAAATACAATTGTTTGGTTTAAAATTTATGTTTTCAAACTAGAAGCTTCTAAGATATCGAAATTTTGGATTTGAATTATAGAAATTAAACAAAAGATTTTTGTAATAATGTAAAATGTAATTTGAGGTGACTAGATCTATTTGTTGATAAATAATTGATGAGATTTTTGTTAAAAATTAAAGAATTTAAAATTCTAAGCCCTGAAAATTAAATTATTCTAAAAACTTTCTAAAAAATAATTTTAAATAGAACAGTACTAAACTTGAACGATTCTAATCTTTCATCGAAAGTGGAAAATTTTAAAAATTGAAACTTTTAACTTACAAATTATAATTTTTTAACCGAGGGTCTGAATATTTTTAATTTTTCAACTCTTCAATTTCAAATTGTTCAAGTTTCAAGACTTTTTAATTTAAAATTAGTAAATTTGTTAATTTTAAATTAGATTGCAAGACTGAAATCTTGTATTGAAATTGTTTCCTTCAAAAATGAAAATTCCACCTTCTGAAATTTTAATTAAAAAAAAAAAATAAGGAAAATGGTTTAACGATTGCTTTAATTTTTTTCTTGAAGCCTTAAAACATTGATCAAGCTTTAATTGAAACCCTAAAAAATTATTGCGGCTCCTAACCATCTTTACC
>JAWWLR010000002.1:20054050-20065372 GCA_035041075.1 Acraspis erinacei
TGTTCTGAATTTTGAGGGAGTAAGGTTGCATATTTTTGCCTACTTTTTTTAATTCCTTATTTAAATAACCATATATCGGAGCAAGCAGAGCCAGCTTTTCGATAAAATTTTTAAATTTGGGTTAATAATCAAAAAAGGAGACAACAATAGAGAAAAATAGCAGGGACACTTAGTGATAGCTGTACATGCATGTCCGCAGCAAGCCTGGTCACAATCGTCAAACTCCAGTCGGCAGGCTCCCCGGAAGGAGATGAATTGAGCGCCCCGATTCCAGAACGGGATATAACTCAATAAATTTAAGGAAGAATTGGCCCCTGTCTACTAAAAATCGAAATTTGAAAATTTGATTTTTAAAGAACGCATTCTTTAAAGACAATTAGATAGCGCGTCTTTTTTCCTGCAGCGAAAAAATTGTATCTATTATCATTTTCGAGATAACCGTGATAATGGTGTTTTTTTCTGAAGTTGATTTGTAATTAATTTTTGGTCTCTCGCTCGTCGTCACATCTACAGTTTCTTGAATTTTTAAATGAAATTTGGAGACAATGATCTATAAAGTATCATTAGAATGATGATATGAGTGCAAAGATTATATAATTATTTATAACAAAATAAAAAAATTGTGCAGAAGTTGTTCAGAAAATTATAAGAAAGTTTGATGTGAAAACCTTTTTTCAAAAAATTAAATATGAAAAAACTGCGAATGCAAAAATTGGAGTGCGCGACTTAAGCTCTTTTAAGTGGTAGGCATACAGGCGGACGCAAATGTAGGTCTTGTAAGTGGTTCCGTCCGTCTAATGGAAATGAATTCTTACGAGTCGCGCACACCAAGTTTTACATTCGCAATTATTTACCTATTCAATTAAAAAAAATGCTTTTACAGAAAACTTTCTTATAGTTTTCTGAACAACTTCTTCACAGGAAGTTTATATTTGCTCAAACTTTGCTCGATAAACGAAGCGATCGAAGATTATAAGGAATTTCATTCGCAATAGCCTAGAAAACAATTTTTTATTTTGTTATAAATAATTATATAAACTTTGCACTCATATAATCATTCTAGCGATACTTTATAGATCAGTGTCTCAAAATTTAATTTAAAAATTTTTTAAACTATAGATGTGACGACGAGCGAGAGACCAAAAATTAATTACAAATCGATTTCAGAAAAAAACAGCATTGTCATGTTCATCTCGAAAACTATAATAGATGCAACTTATTGCCGAAGGAAAAAAGATGTGCCGCTTAATTTCCTATACGAATTCATTCTTAAAAGTCCAATTTTCAAATTTCGATTTTGAGTATCCAGGGACCAACTTCCCCTCAACTTTACCGAGTTATTTCCGGTTCTTGAATCGGGGTGCTCAATTATCTGGAACGAATGAACCCGAGCATTGTTATAAGATTTCGACCATTCAGAAAGACGTTATTTTTTGGAATTTTTTTCTGCTTTGTAAGAAAAACCTTGATTTGGTTAACAATTTTATCGCCGTGAATCGTAAAAAAATATTATTTTCTACAATTGATGACACAATCAGTAAATAGTAAAAGTGCTTTATTGGTTTTAGATATTTAGAAATTGAGCGCTCGGTTCTGAATTTTTGAAACCGTAAAGCTCAATATTTTTGTCTGCGTTTTTGCACACTTAATTGAAATAACCATATATCGGAGCAAGCAGATCCGGATTTTCGATAAAATGTTGATATTTTGTGTAATAATCAAAAAAATATAGAAGATTAGAGAAAAAAGCAGTGACAGTCAGTGATAGCTGTGCATGCATGTCCGCAGCCAGTCTGTTCAGCCAAGTCAAACTCCAGTCGGCAGACTCCCCAGAGGGAGTCGAATTATCCGGAACGAATGAACCCGAGCATTGTTCTGAGATTTCGGCCAGTTAGAAAAAATTTAATTTATGAAATCAGGGATTAATTTAATTTCAATTAACAGAATTAATTAAATTATAATATATAATTACAACAAACTGGAAAAAAATTCATGAAATTCGATTAATATTTGCAGTAATAATGTGAATCTTTACATTCGGTGCATTTACACTGCAGTTTTCTAACAAATTCACGCAAAATTCTACCAATAATCAAAGAGAATATTATTATTAATAACAATAAATTGCTTAAACCATTTTTTTTAATTGATGAATTATCACCTCCCTCTAATTGAAAATTGAACAAAAAATGGAAAATTTATTTTAAAAAACCGGGACTTGCTAACTCTATTCTATCATAAAATTATTAAAGACAAAAATAAATTGTTTACACAATTTACGTAAACATCCAATTATCAGTATGACATGGTTTTTTATATACCAGAAACAATTTTAATGAAAAAGACCGAAAAAATTAAAATTAGCTTCCAAATCTAGCAAAACCAATTTTTGTATTTATGGGGTATTTTTGGGATCGTAAAAAACAAACTTATGGGTGCGATATTTAAAAGTTATATTTTATTTATATGATTTAGCTAATTGTCAAGAGAAATTTTAATTCCAACTTAATTCTAAAAAATACCGTATTTAGCGTGAATTTGTTAGAAAACTGGGGTGTAAATGCACGGAATGTAAAGATTCACATTATTACTTCAAATAAAAATCGATTTTTTTTAATTCCTTGAAATTATATAATTAAATTAATTATGTTAATTTAAATTGAATTAATCAATGATTTCATAATGTCAGTTTCTCTAACTAACCGAAATGTCAAAACAATGCCTGAGTTAATTTGTTCCGGATAACTCGACTCGCTTCAGAGTGCCACTAGAGAATTGAGGATCACTGTTATTGTTCTCCATTTTGATTATTAAAGAAAATATAAACGTTTGATCAAAAAATCGGCTCTGCTTTCTTCGAGATATGGTTATTTAGATGAGGTTGCAGAAAATTAGACAAAAATATTCAACCGTGCGGCCTCAAAATTCAGACGGGATTGCAATTCTGATAGAGGACCTTAAGGGGGTTTAGTAGAGTTGGAAAACGGGATTGAATTTTACAGCCGCAATTTTGAATCTTTTTTTTATGACTTTTTTCATACCGCATCTAGATATTTTTCTATTTTGCTGGCCAAAGCTAGTTTTTTCGAAAAAATGTTTATATTTTGCTCAATAGTCAAAAATTAGGCACCATAGAGAAAAATTTCAGTAAAACACAGTTTAAGTTGTGTGTCCATTTTCGCAGCACTCTCATCGACCCTCGTTAAATTCACGAGGCAAGCACCCCGGAGCGCATCGAATCGCCCGTAACGAATGATTCTTTCATTGTAATGAGGTGCAGGTCAGTTACTAAAACTAAAATTATGAAAGCATGGATTGATACAGTTTAATTAGTAGAATTCGTTTATTCATATCAATTGACGAAGGTGAAAAAAATAAGATTCATTAAAATCTGATAATATTTGCAGTAATAATAGTTTACTCAATGTATGAGAAAATTGAGGTTTTTTTACAAGATTATTATCAACTTTATGACAGCGGTTGGCATAGAATAAAAATCACCTTAAGGCCATGTGATGACTGGGACACGTGACCAGATTCCTACCTTACAGACGCTTTTTTTATTTCCTAACTTATTTTCACACTGAGCGCCACACCGAATTGAAAATTTGGGATATTAAATAAGAAGTACTAAGAAAGGTAGGTCTGACCCTAAATTATAATAATCATGAAAAAAGCAAAATAAATATTATTTTAAAAACACTTATTTAATCATCAAACAAATTTAGGACCAGGCAAACCTTTCGTAGTGCTTCTTATTTATAATCCTAAATTTTCAACTCGATGTGGCGCTTATTGTAAAAATAAGTTGAGAAATTAAAAAAAATGTGGGTAAGGTAGGAATCTGGTCACGTGAAGTTTTCAGTGTTATACGCATGATACATTGAGAAATAGTCCAACATTGTTATTTATGTTGAAACAAATGTGTTAATCCGTGGAAATTATTTAAATTATTGTAAGCGTAATTGTTAGTCACAATTTATTTTTTTAATTAAATTAAAATTAGGTGATACTTGGAGCTGGATAATAAGAATTGTTTGTTGTTAATTGTACATAACATCAATGCAAATCACTTTTACGAAAATTTTAAGCAGCTGCAGTGTAAAAAATTATTGTACATGTCAAATTTTTATATTTAATTCTTTCGTTTGTTTACGAAAACAACAATTGTTTAATTTTCACAAATTTAATCAAAAATATATTAATTTTAGGCATATCTACATTAATTCAGATGATAAGTAAAAGCTGAAATAGAAAAAAATCACAAATTCCAAAATTTAGAAAACAATTGTTTATACAATTATGATTGATGTAAGTTTATAAAAATTGTGACTGAAAATCACTCCCACAAGAATTAAGAGCATTTAGATCCCAGAACAAATTTTTTTCAACAAAAATTTTAATATTTTGCAATTTTCCAATTAACTTTCTTTATTATAATTAAATCATAAAATAATCACATTATTTGTATTCTTGGAGTACTCTCACCACTAATACTTGTAACCCTATTTTTCATTTAATCTTTATCATTATTTGACATTAAAGTGGACAGGAGTTTAGAAATTTAAAGTGTTTAATTTTGGCTTGAGGTTTTAATTTTTTAGAGTGGCCACTTTAATAAGAAAAAATAAACAACATTTTATGGAATATTTTTAAATGTTTTATTATTTTTCCAATTCTTTTAAAACTTTGAAACAATTTCTTATATAATTCGTACCTTCAATAAATCCTGCAAAATTAATAAAAACCCTTAAAATAAATAAGATTATTTTTTGACAATTGTGGAAAACTTTTACAATCTTCTTAAATATACTCTTAAAATTAATTTAAAAAAAAGAATCATTTATAATTTTACAATTTTGAATTAAATACCGGTAAATTACAAAATTATAAAACGCGCTATAATTTTCAATGCTCTACATTAAAAAATAAATCAACTAACTTAGAAATATTCTAAATTATATCATTTTAAGCAATTTTCAGCGACAAAAATTAAAACTTAAATGATTAAAATTTGTTTTAATCAACACTTGTAAAATTAGAAGTTAAATTATTTTTATTTTAAGTTGTTATAAATAAATAATTGTTCAATTGTTATTTAAACATCAAAATATGTTTTGAAATCTTTTTAAAGATTCTTATTAAAATATTAAAAAAAAAGAAAAACCATAAATAAATTTTACAGAAAGCTTAAGTATATATTCTTATTACCATAAAACCTTAAAAAGTCATTGTAAAACATCAAATCCGTATTTAAATATCTTCAAAAATTTGCTTTAAAAAAATTGAAATCATTCCAAATTTTAAATTATTTTCAAATCTTTCAAATCTTCTAAATATCTTTTGAATACAATCAAATTTTTTCTAAAGTAATAATTGCTGAGTTTTTATTTATTTTTCAAAATTCGTTTTTATTTTAAACTCTTTTAACGTACTCTTTAAAAAATAATTTTTCTAAATGAAAATTTATTACAAATTTTCCGAGAAATCTCCTAGAATTAATGTTCAAAGGTAAAAAACCATTTTCAATCAATTTTCTATTTTCAATCTTTTAAACTTTTCAATTATTTTTGAAATTATTTCAAAACTTATGAATATCTTTTAAAATGATTCGAATTTTTCCTACAATTTTTAATCAAATCTGCCAAATTAAGAAAACTTCTGGAATATCTTCAAGATTATGTTGTTTTTGAAAATTTTCAATTTAAGAAAATAGTTTAATTTCCAACCAAATAGTTGAATGTTTATCTAAAATAAAATTCAACCATAATTGAAATATTTAAATTTTAAGTTTAAAAACCAATTTTTGAGAAAAAACATTTAAAAAAAATTTTAAACCAAATGAAGTTTTAACTAAAAAATGAATTTTCGTCCAAGAACATTCATTTTCAATTAAAAAACAACGGGTTTTTCAACAAACTAGTTACATTTTTCTAGTAAGAAATTAATTTTGAAATAAGGAAATTAATTTTCAACTCAGATTATTTTTCCACCAAGCAATATAAATAAATTTTTAGTTAAAAAAATTAATTTTAAAGTAAAAAAAGAAAGAATTTAAAAAACAGTAAAATTTTTAACTAATTGTCCAATTTTTTATTAGAAGTGACTTCATAATTAATAAGATTTAGCCAAAGTAATAGTTTATTCATTTTTGCCTTCGGTTCTTAAGCCAGTGAAAATTTTGAAAAATCCATGTAATGTTCAATGTTCCATTTTTTCCCCTAGGCTGGGGGAATTCTGAGGCCACATTTTAACTCAGCTACTCAAAATTAGAACAGACACGAGCTTTCCAGTGCAAAATTAAAACCTCCGTGAAAACTCTAGTTTTCCCCCTAGACTAGGGGAATTCTGAGGTACAGTAGAATAATTCTAATATTATATATAAGCTCAGCAAGTCAAAATACAAAAATATATCACCTTCTCCGTAAAAAAGCCTGTGTGAAACCTTACGTTTTGCTCAGTTTTCCACTTTTCCCCCTAGGCTAGGGAAATTCTGAGGTACTGTACCAAAATTGTAATATCATATTTTAAACTCAGCAACTCAAAATACGGAAGAATATCAGCTTTTCCGTGCAAAAATAAAGCCTTCGTGAAACTTCTAGTTTTTCTCACATTTTTACATTTTCCCCTAGGCTAGGGGAATTCTGATGTACTGTAGAAAAATTCTAACATCAGGTATAAACTCAGCAACTCAAAATACGAAAATAGATGACCTATTCCGTAAAAGAAGAAAGTCTTTGTGAAACCTTAAGTTTTGAGCGTTTTGCACTTTTTCCCCTAGGCTAGGGGAATTCTGAGGCAATGTAGACAACTTTTTGTGAAAAATAAAACCTCCACGAAGCTTCAAGTTTTTCTGACTTTTACACTGTTCACGATTTTACATTTTTTTAATTTTTCACAATGGTGGTCCTAATCCGGCACCCTCTTGTCCAGAGTTGGCACATAATTTTATCCGCTTAAATTCAACACTCGGGGCAGATTATGTAAGTTTTAAAAGGAAATCGACAAATGTAAACCACTTAAAATTAAAAAAAAAACATGCAGAATTAATTTCTTCCGATTCATTATTATTAATTAAATTAATTTAAAACATTCATTGAAAAAAATCATGTAGAATATTATAAAATAGAATCAGTGAAAAATCAATTAGAAACACAGAAAATAAACGGGCACCTAACAGAGACAAGCAACATGCATTCAAAATAAAAAAAAGGTGGCGACTCAGGACCAGCTATATGGTGCCGACTAAGGACTACTACGAATGTTTACACATTCCATGCTATTACGCGCATGAAAAAAATCCGTAAAAAATCGACCTTATCAGGTGAAAACAAACAGAAGACAAAAACCAAGGCCCTGAATCGGTTGGTCTTTTCAAAATATTAAGACACTCGTAGCTGATTCTAAAGAATGGAGGAAAATGGAATTCCATTTGCACAGAACAAAATGTTTAAATCGAGATGCACGCCATCTCTGAGAAATGCCAGGATGTCGGCTTTACGTACAGTGCCCACTTAGGATCACTATCCCCCTTTTTTTGTACTGAAGAAGAACCTACTGCGAATTTTCAGAAATTCGAAACAAAATATTTCAAATTTAAGGCGCTTCAACCAAGTTGGTTTCGTTTGATCTACTATACAACTAAAAGGTTGAATTCTTGAACTGAATGTTTTTACCACATAATTTAAAGGCAATTATACCAATTTGCACGGAGAGCTTTTTCCGGAAAATGCTCTTATTTTACTTTTGTAAATGACTTTTTTTGCTCCTGTAACTGGAAACTCTCTGACTATCGCGTACGCTGGGTTGCCAGTTTCAGGCGCGTAAAAAACCATTTTCAATTACAAAAAAAACAAGAACATTTTCCTACAAAAAACTCTCTCTCCAAATAATTTTAATTGCTTCAAGATTATGTGATAAAAATATTACGCTCAAATATTCATGCTTTTATATGTATAGTGAATCAAGCAAAACCCACTCTTTTGAAACGCCTTAATTTAAATAGCATTCTTAATCGCCCGCTATATTTAATTTTTAGACTTGAGGTATAAAATAAATTTTAAATAAGAAAAAATTTAAGGAATTAAAATTTTAAGGTTATATAAAAACATAATTTTCTTAAGATTACTGAAAAACAAGAAATAAAAAATTTTAGACATGCCAAATCAAAATTCAAACTAAGAATTTAATTTTCAACGCAATATTATAATATTTTAAAATACTTATTACATTTCTGGACCAGGTTATTATATATAGAAGATCTAGATTTTCTTGTTCTACTGGTCTTTAACAATTTTAAAAAAGCATGTCAACTCACGGTCAACTCATGGTGAAATCATGGTCAACTTATGGGCTCAGAAGAGGTAGGCGCTAACTAGGTTAAAAAAATAGGTTCATAGTTAGATGTTAATCTAAAGATTTTCTACCAGCTCATATTATTAAATTGTAAATTAAAATTAGATTTATTCATTCACTTTGTAATAGTAATAATGAAAAACAACTTTTTAAACGTTAAACTTAAATTCTTAAAAATGAAATCACGGTTAATAACTACAGTATCAATAGAATTAAACGTGAGATCAATTTGTTAGAAACTTTAAAAAAAAATGCGGACATAGATAATGTTATTCAATTCTAAATGGATAGTAAAAGCAAGATTATTTACAGTTTTGGTCAAAAACTTATTAATGAATCTTTAAAAAAATTAAAATGGTTAGATCAAAAATACTATAATTATACTTTAAATATAAAAACAAATAGGAAACGGCTTATTAATCTTACTAACAAAAACATTCGTAAGAATATTAATTATTTTCTCAGTTTAGGAAACAACTTTTGTGTGAAACCTAATAACAATACTAAAGTAGTTGAGAATACACTAGGAAATGTAGAAGACTCATCGTTAGTAACTTTAATGAGAATCACAATTATTATTTTCAGTATCTTTGAATATATATATATATATATATATATATATAGGTATGCTATCTGTTATCCGATTATATGATAAGTGAAATGATTATGTATTCTTATATACCCGTATACAAGATGCATATTTCTTTCACTTGGTCTATATTAACATTAATCTTAGAAAAAAAAAATGTAACACCGATTTCTGGAGAGACGAGATAATTCGCGCGTGCGTGCGAAATATTCAGCCAACCGGGTAGCTCGTAGTAACAGCGCGCGACTCTCAGTCAAGCTAGTCTCCAATTCAACCGTCATCGAGGAGTGGGAGGCTCAGCGGAAAACTCCCTGCTCCTCGACTACCGCGCGGTGCGGGAGAGACCGTTCTGTCAGGATAGTGGGAGGACTGGCGCGCACCCGGATAAATTGACGCGCTGCGGTTACCATGGCCTCAGACAGCCTCTCGACCAGCTCCTGGCAGTACCCATCTCTCTCACTCTCTACCGGGTCTAGGGGATGTAAAAAATCCAATAGTGTCTTTTGAAATTTGTTTTTTATTTACTGGCTATCCCTCTGCTATAACAAAAAAAAACCATCTGCTCTTTTTGGGGCAATTCTAACGAGGAATCACTTCACGTTAATTTTTCACATTTTTATCAATACTAGTTCTCTTCATCGGGCTGGTAATCGTCTTGCGGGTCATAAAAAAAACAGTGCCCGGTGGACAAAAGCCATGTCGGAAGAGAAGTTCGGTGCCTTCCGTTGGAACTCTTGCAGGTCGTTTTAGCGAGCAGTGCCTCGGGACTCCTTCGAATGGGACAGTACTATTGAAGCAAAACTTTTCCAGATCAAGTCCAACAATTACAACGCCTTCTACAGGCCAATAACGTTATAGATCTGAATCCACCTCCGCACGAGATGCTGAAATAATAGGACCAGGAAAAAAGGACCACAAGTTAGGCCCAGTAATGTAAAAAATGGAAGTACAGTCAAACATGGATTTAGTGTTCCTGGATTTAATGTTTCCTAGGATTGACGTCGCGCGGAGGAGATGGGTGAGAGGCAGTTCCGCAGGATATGCAGTGCTCACTCAATTGTCAAAAACCAGAGAGAGAAACAAGAAAAATAATTAACAGGAGAGGGATACCATAGTTCCGAGACTCTGGATTTAACGTTACGCTGAGTCCCAAAATTGGCGTTAGATCCATGTTTGACTGTATTTTCTCAGTTGCACTATTTACAAAAGTTAGCGTGTTACATGGTTTCAATTATTGTATTTTTGTCCTACAGTTCGTTCGAAGAAAATAATTGTACTGCGATCTAAAAGGCAACACATTTGTTGGATTGTACAACAATGGTTTCTTCGATGGAACTATACGTTATCAGCTTTCAGAATACGTTATGGGCTGTGAAATGAATGAAGATCACGATCCAAAAATAAATTGTGAGTAAGTGCTGTAAAATTTAATGAATCCTGTGGCCTGTCCATAGAATTTTATACTATAGGATTTAAAGAAAATGTACATGCGTGTGAGGTTACAACAACTGGAAACTCAAAATGCATTTTAATAGAAAACTTTTCGTCATCCCGTCCAGTTATATGTGTAAGAATACCAGATAATAGTTTGTACGTTGCTTTTAGGTATGCTAGATGAATGATAGATTTTTTTGCAATATATAGTACAATTATAAAGTTTCTGATACCGGTATAAAGTTATGCATATCCAACTAAATTGGATACCACATCCACGACTCAGGTCCCACCATCCAATTCTCCCTCTGAGTGTAAGAAATAAGCTCTTATTGTTTATATTGTAGTCTTTCTTGAGACAGTAATTTCTGATATATTTTTAGATCTTAGTGCATATGAGAGTCAAATGTTTGAAACTATTGTTAACGCATTACTCTCTTGCTTGGAATTATATGGCTTTAGAAACGATTTTCTCGAAAGAAAAAACTGGTTTTGTTTTGCTAGTGACGGAGCCAGTATTAGGTTTGCAAGAAATTACGGCGTAACGACACTGCTGAAGAAAATGTTCCCAAACATTATCGTTTGTCACTATCTTAATCATGGACTAGAGTTACCTGCTAGTCATGCCATTGTGGACCACCATTTATGGATACGTTAGATTCTTTGTACACTTAGTCACCAAAAAATTTTAGAGAGTTAGAAACGATTGCTTCTGACACGGGAATTCAAATAAAACATACGGAGAATACTAAGAGTGAGATGTGTCTCCAGTATCTTCAGCAGCGTTAAATCGATGTGGAATAATTATCCCGCACTTGTAAAATTTTCGAATAAGCTGCCCAAGGTATTAAAAATAGTAGGCGATCAATTACATTTTTTGAAGTTTTTGGCTCCTTTATTACGATATTTCAGAAGCACTGTCAAATATTTCAGAAAAATTGCAA
>JAWWLR010000002.1:20080373-20101668 GCA_035041075.1 Acraspis erinacei
GGTCTCGTATTTTTTAGTGTTGACCTTGGCTTGTACAATGACCCAAACCGAAAAGTCTTAAATGGATGATGATCCCCCAGGAGCGCATTCTAGCAGCGCAGGACTCGTTCGCCGACCAACTCAATCATAGTTCGTGCTCAAGGCCGTACTATTGAAAATTCGTAAGATTTAAATGTTTTGCATCATTTTTTTAATTACTTCAATAATATTAAATTTTATATAAAAAAATACTGCGTTATAAAAAGTCGCAATTTAATTGAGCCACCCTTTAAATTCTTGCAAGATTATTATACTTAAGTCCGGAAGATCTAGAGTAGTAAGTTTGGGGAAGAATTCGTTGTAACTTATACAGACCTTGAAGTATCCACTTCAAGTAACGCAGTTGGAAAGAGTTAGTATGTTTGTTATGTAACGTATCAGTAACGAGTAATTTAAAAACAACGTTTTTTTTACCAAAAGCAGATCGGTCGTTGGGTCGTCTTCGTGGGTATGAAGGAGGTCGTCTTTGTCGGCTCGAAGAAGGTTCGCTCGGGAAAGGTTCATTTGTCTGGAGATAGGGCTGTTGATGAGATGTGTTAGCAGGCTCATTTAAATCTATAAGAAGAAAAAGAAATGAATGTTTTTTTAACTTAATACTTAAAACTGAGAACAGTATGCCACAGAAGTTGCAGTTTCATTTAATCAAGCTTATGTATAATTTGCAACCAGGAAATTAAACCAAGGAAACAAGGAAAGAACTTTCTCTTGAGAAGAATTTCATGAGATTTTAAACTGGTAGATACTAATAAAACTAATAAAGTGTTACATTGACTTGATATAAATTGATGCAAAATAATTATAGATAATTGTTGAAGATATAGAGTAGGAGGTTCACGGAAAAATTTACAGGAACTTTTAAAGAACTTAAGGCTACTTCTTCAAGTAACGCAATTCTAACGATTTAATATATTATCTGCGTATCATAACTGTAACCAGTAAATTAAAGACAAAGTTTTTTACCGGGCGCAGATTGCTTGGCTTTTCGACCTCGTTGGCTTGAAGAACGTTCTTTTCGTTGCCTCGAAGGAGTTTCGCTCTCAGTCGGTCGTGTTGGCTGAGGCGAGCGGGAGTGTTCATGTGAGTCAACATGAGGACTAGATTCTTTGTGAATAAACAGAATTTGATGCATTTTCATTTAGAAAACTTATAATAAGAAAAGCGTGCCACAAAAGTTGAAATTTTATTTTTTCAAGCTTATGTTTAATTTTCAACGTAATTAATCGTTCAGAGGAAAAGGCCGATATTTGTTTTAAACCAAAGAAAAGGATCTAAGGCATAATTGGTTTTTGAATAACTTCTGATGGTTTATAACTTCGTTAATACCATTAAAAAGAATATATTTGCTCTTAAATTTCGATTAAATTGTTAATATTCCTTCCAAATTATTTTTAAGGCAAAACAAGTTAAAGTATTTCTGAATTTCACTGTCATTATGCATCATGTTTTTTGCAATCCACTTCTTGAAATGTGATAAGAAAACCTTAATCTTATCAACATTAATAAAAAATATTTCTATGCAAGAAAACAACTTCGTGTTGAAGGATGTCTTATGAGATTTTAAAATGACGTATAATAATAAAGTATCACATTGACTTGCTATAAATTGTTGCATGATAATGATATTTAATTGCTGAAAATCTAGAGCAGTGACATATATCATAGGAACTTTTAGAGAACTTGAAGTTACTTTTTCAAGTAATAATATCGTAACGAATTAATTTATTTGCTGCGTAACGGAACTGTAACGAGTAACTTTAAAAAATTTTGTTACCTAACGCAAATTGGTCGGCTTTTCGGTTTCGTTGTCTCGAAGAAGGTTGGCTTTGTCGGCTCGAAGAGGGTTGGCTATGCTGGGGTGAGAACGAGTCCAAGTGATGAGATGCGTCGCCATGAACATTTAATTCTGCAGGAACATATATAAATTAAAACCACATGAGATGTTAAAAAATAAAGATCAAGAATTTTTTTCGAAACTTGTAAATTGACTTCAACTAATGGCATGACTGAGGAAAATGGTGGTGGCCATTCTCTATCGTAATGTCAGATAGTGAGAAAACCCTACAACAACACATTAGTTCACAGTCAAGAAAGGATGAATATGGTACAACAAATTTATCAGTTGATATTTTACTCGAGAAAGATTTTAATTTTAAATTAAAACAGTTCAATTCAAAACAAAAAAAGATGTTTTTACAAAATAGTTCAATTTAAAACAAAAGAGAAGACTCTTTAACCAACAAAGTTTTTAAAAGTAGGCACCGAATGCCTACAAGGATGGATTTTGTAGCCTATCAAGACGTTTGCTAATTCTTAATAGTTTAAAAAAAAACATTAAACATGCCTTTACTTTGCTTTTCCTATCAACCCCACATTCCCCTACCTTCCTTGAAAAAATACGACTGACGAATCGAAGCACGACCTAAACTGCAAAGGTTACTGCCCAAACCTACAAAACCCTAAAAGTTAATTTTCATTAAAAATATTTGAACTTTTGAGCAAGTAATTTAATTTTCGAACATAAATCTTATCAGTATAAAACATTAATCAACTATGACTCTCGGTTCTGGTTCTGACGCCACGCTCCATCACTATCAACCGAAATTTTGTGGGAGTGACGTTATAACTAGACTCTTTAGCCTACGGACTACGCGTACACTTTAATTAATGAAAAGTATAAACAATAAAATAGTCTTGGAATTAATTGAAACCTTTGTTGACGGAAGGCATGCAGCCGGTAAAGTTAAAGGTCATTTTTATATGTACATGTGACAAAGAGAAAGCGATGCGAAACTAGAAACATAGAAAGTGGAACGTTTGAAGGAAGATTTGAAATATGATTAGAGGTAGATAGTGAATCGCATCGTAACCAAGCAGTAGATTTCATTATGAATGAAAGAGCGAAACAGCATCTCAGAAGATTATTTGTGATAGCTAGAAAGAATCATTATACCAGGAGATATGAATGGATGGGTTGGCATCTAAGGCCAGGGTAAAGAAAGGATGCTAGATAATTTTGGAGGTGAAAAAAAAAATGATAACGGAAAAAATTAGCTCTGAATGGAAAGCTGGTCATTATCTTCTAGTTACCAAAATGCACTTAGGTCTGGAACTTCGAACAGATTTTCAGAATAAGATAAACGAACGATAAAAAAGTGCATAAGAGAAAGTTGAAAACCAGAGTCCTTAACGATTAGGAGAGAAATATACTTCAAAATGGTTACAGACAAAGGAAGAGGTAAGTTAAACTACTAGTCAAGGAAAGGAAAGATAAAATCAGAACAGAAGAAGAGAAAAAAGTGAAGAGAGACATTAAAGAAAGTTAGAAATTGTTTTATAAATAGACTAGACGCTTTGACAGATTCTTATCAGAAATTACTAAGAGACCAAGCTATTGAGCTTCATAACTGTAATATAGAAAATGATTCGAACACGATTAAAAAATTTTAAGGCTGCTAGTGTCGACAGTAATAACGCTTATATGCTTAAATACAGTGGCGACTGCATACCTCACAGTTTGTGCAAATTGATAAATTTATGTATCGAGAGGGAAGAAGCTCTAGTTGGCTGGAAAACAGCGATTATCGTACCAATATATTAAGGGAAAGGAGGTAAAAGCAACTGCAATAATTACAGAGGTATAAGCTTTGTAAGTACAGTAAGTAAAGTATACTACAAAATATTTATTCTCAGGATAATTAAAATGACAGAAGAAAATATATGGGAAGTTTACAGTGGCTTTATGCCCGGAAGATCATGTACTGATCAAATATTTTGCATTAGACGGGAGTTTTTAACCAGAAAATAAGTCATAATGTTTTCGAAAGAACATGAGAGACAGGAAAAAAATAAAGACTTGGTAGAGGGATTGAGTATTGTTAAGACGGAAGGGACGTGTGGAAGATAATAAATAGGTTTAGGAAACGCAGGGCGGGGATAAGCAAGAATATAGAAAGCGAGCAGTGAAAAAAGTTTTCAGAGAATCACTTCAGAGTTTAGATTTACGGAAGAGAAATCAGGGAAGTACAAGAACGAGAGAGGTAGAGGGGGAAGAATGGAAATACGACAAGATAGAGAAGCAGATAAGAATGTTAAGAAGATCAAAAGCAGCAGGGCTGGACGGGGAAGATAATAAAGCTTGACTGCTTAGTACACGAAAGGTTAGGGAGAGGCTGAAGAGGATAGTGGAAAAGTATGGAGGGTTTAAAATGGCCACTGTACAATAAAGGGAGTAGAGCGTATACATGATGTTGTTGGCAGTTAGGCTGTGGAATGATGTTGGAGTGGAAAGCCATACGGCGGAGACGCAGGTGGGCTTTAGGGAGGGCTGGATGGGTAGAACGTGTACGCGTTTTTGTTTCTCAAATGTTGGTTCCATTCGTTGGAGAGGGTCGAGCAGGTGTGGGTGGAGGGAAATGTAAGAGCTAAGTAGAATATAGGACACGTACCTCTAAAGTTGACTCTGGTAATGGCAGAGAACACACATAAATATATTGTCCGGAGGGGGTGGGCAGAACGAGTTTAGGGATTACGGTTGAGTTTAGTTTTGGTGAAAGAAGTGAACAGGGGAGCAGATGAAAAGATAGATATTAGAAAAGAAAAAGGTCTTAAAAACGAAAGAACTAAAGATGGCTGAAGTAAGAAGAATGCCCGGGATGTGTAAATTGTTCGTGTAGAAGAATACAGGGATGGAACATTGGTTGGAGGATTGCGATATGGTACAAAGGAGTGGGATAGGCATGGAGGTATTGATGCATAAAAGGGAGGACAAAAGGGCAGTAGCATAAGTGAATGGAGTGTAGGCTAATATGGAGAAGCAGAGAAGGAAGCATAAGTAATGGGAAGGATAACTTTTAAATATAAGATGAAGTAGATAAAACTAAAACTTAAGTATTTTAAATAATAGATAGGTATTAGGTATTAACCGCGGACATTAAGTTTGACGATGCGAGACAAGGAGAATAAAATACGATTGAATTTTAGTTTGTATGCGTTGATTTTAGGGAAATTCTGCAAAAAATATAAGTGTAAGCGAGCTCATTTTTCAAGGCTAGTAGGCCGAAAAATAAACGTCTATCTATTTATAAATCATTTTTCAGATAGCTTTCATGGTATCTTCAATTTATTTTCAAGGCATGAAAAATAAAACTATTTTAGAACTTCGCATATGAGACTGCCATTTGGTATCAAGCTTTTTGCAATTCAGTCCTTTTAGTCTCATATGCAACATTAATCTTATGAATATCAATGAAAATACATATCGGAAAGCCCATGCAAGAAAAAACTTTATGTTTATAAGAATTTTATGAGATTTTCAACTGACGTTAGAATAATAAAGTACCGTTTTTTAAAAAAAGAAATTGAAGTTACTCCTTTAAGTAACGCTACTGTTATGAGTTACTATGTTTGCTATGTAACGTAATTGTAGAGTCACCTAAGAAAGAAGTTACTTACCCAACATAGATTGTGCTGCTGATATGTTTGATGGGGAAAAAGAAGAGTCGAAGTGCCCAGCGTATATGGGTGCGTTGCTTAGTGGAGTTGAATCTGTAAGAACAAACAGAAATGGATCAATTTTTTAATGTTGCATACTTCCACTAAAAATCATACAAAAAAACTTGCAGTTTCAATTATTCAAGCTTATGTAACGTTTGAAACGTAAATAATCCTTCAAACGAAACGAACTAAACTTTTTTGAAACACTATTGGAAAGCCTATGATGTTTCGCGTCGAATGACTACTAAAAGGAATTTTTTTGATCCTTTACAGAAAATATATGGGATATTCTCTTTGGCCTCTGCGGTCAATAAGATTAAAAAACCTTGACGGTTGCATAATATCTGAAAAACAATTTCCAAGCGCATATAATGCATGAGAATATAAACTATTCTTCTTTTCATTTTGACCTTAAAATTGCATAAGTTATAACAGGTTACACCTGGGTAATCTTACAACTTAAAAAAATTTCTATTCTACGTAACGGTCTTGAGAAGGACTCCAAGCCGTGTCGAAACTTTGGTACTATGTATCGACACTTTTATTTAAGATTACAATAAAAGTTTTATTTCTACATGCACGGTTTCATTTGGCAAGGATAACTGTTCTTAAGAGAGTTCTAGTGCACTTGCCGACCGAGCATGTTTCTGTCCCCTGATATGTTACGGACATTCAGTATTACCCTCGGTCCATAATTCAGATTCCTGATTTAATTCGAAACTTAGCCGTTAAATAATGGATCTAGCCTACAGTTTTTATCTGACATACAATTTTTGTTTAAGTCGTAGATAATTAGAGTTTTAAAAGATATCTGAAGCTAAAATTTTTAGTTTAGCTGTTTTTTATTTACTTATTTAACGTAAAGTGTGTCAAAAAGCAAATACTGAGTTTAAGTGGAAAATTAGACTTGATTCCAGGTGAAGTGAAATTAAGGGAAATTATCATGGTTAATTTTTCTAGGTCTTAAATAGAGACCATTTTAAGGTTTTTGCGTTTATTGTATTCGTAAATATTGTTGGTCGCATCTCATTAGAAAGGGTGAGTACATTTTATTTCCTGTATGCTTATTTTTAGTAATTATCAAAAAATGAGGGGTTCGGTGGCAACATTTATATTAACTTTTAGAAAACTTAACCTGTTTCTTCAAGGTAGATAACTAAAACGCGATAAGTTTTTATCTATGTAATTTAACTGTAACGTGTAAAAAAAAGTTTTAAAAAAGCTAAAAAAATGTAAACAAAAGTTACTTACCCAAACCATATTGATTGGCTGATCTGCTTTGTCGACTCGAAGAAGGTTTGTCACTCTGGCGATTAGGCAATACCTGGTGCGGCGGAAATCCAGGTGGATGGTCGATTGGCGAACTTATTTCTGCAAGATCAAATAGAAATAGATGTATTTTCAATTTTGAACACTCACACTGACTGCCAGATGAGCGGTGGCAGGATTCAAATAGTCGCGCAATCTTGCACTGCCACACACCTAGAAACCTAAACGTGTTCAGATAAATCATAACATGAGAAAATTTCGTACACGATAATCGCTATATTATGACAGCTATAAAGCTCAGCCCCCTACTATATGCCATTATTGTGAGAAATTTTTGTAAGAATTTTCAGCGGTGCAACAAAAACCGTTTTTAAATTTCCCAAAGAGGAACAGAAATTTCACTAGAGGTGAGTGCCTAAAGCTTCGGAATCAAACTTAAAAAGCTCTGTTATAATTTAGGAACCAATAATAGATTAAATGGTTGCACAATGATTCATTATAATAAAGAGAAGGTGTTTCGGTGTACAACCGTGTGAAAAGGTAAAAATGTTGCCGACGCTTCGTGAACATTGGATTTCACTTCTTCAGGGCCAATCAGATACTGAGTTCTCAGGTTATATTGTTCTTCTATCAACGATGCCTTTTATTGGCTAGAGTGGCCCACCGTGGAGACTTGAGGCACCTTATTGGCTAATCAATTATTTTAAAAAATGGCACGGAACGCGAAATCGGCATGTTACTATATCCATTTTCCCTATTGATGGCATTAGGGGGTTTTAAGGTTTCGATTGCTTCTTTATATTTTTTCGAAAAAATATTGTAGGTTTTTTGCGATTATGATAGTTTTGCAAATAAAAGATGATGTCTTGTTTCGATATCATGCTCAGCTAATGCTGATTGCGTCATATTTGTTAGCCCGACTTTGCGTTAACTTTTAACTGGATATAAGGATACAATCCACAACACTTATTTAGTTCATCTAGTCGATGCCGCCAGATGACAATAGTGTCATCAGTGTAACAGAATCTGAATTCCGTTTTCTTACTATTGTTTTTCTGGTTTCTGTTTTTAAGTTTTTCATGTATCATTAGTTAGAAGGTACATGAGTTTGTTGTTATAGTCTGCGAGTAATATTATGATGTGTTTTTTTCTATTGAGTTCTTTAGTTGCTCTTTTTTTTGGTTAAGCTTGAGGAGGGAAGTTGGGCTTGACATAAGATATTTGCCGTCCTACGTCGTGTGTCATTTGCTTTTTTGAAAAGAAGGACATTCTTTTTTCGGCATTTCGTATGGAGTCAATGCAAAATTATGTCCTTCAGATAAGGCTGAAATCATTTGAATGTAGAGAGAATGTTTACATATGTTTTTTTACTGTACTAGTTAGTAGTTTTGTTCCTTACTAGAAGGAGTTTGTCTAATCTTATTTCTTGTTTATGAGTCAAAAGATGTTTAATGCGTTCAGATTGTTGAAATGATATGCTGTCCAATCTACCGCCCAACAAGAAATATAGTAACTACATTTATTGCCCGTATTGTTTATAATTTTGCAAAGTTAATTTGCCGTATCTACAGTTGACATACCTTTATGTCGTAACTTCATGAATGCGAATGCGCTTGCGTATCTGTATAGTTACGGCGTCCTGAAAAGCAGGGGATTGAGCTAGATACGACAATATGAGATCAGCTGTAAGGACTAGGCCACACTGACAGCTTTGTTCATATGCAAATATTTTATCGTGTTTCTTTTTATATCATTATAATGATGAACTTGTTATATTTCAAACCTTTACTAGTGAAACATATTTAAAAATTACGAAATTGAACAAAAATTTGCTTATTAACATTTTTTTAAGTGTGTAAAAACCTGTTTTTTTATTGTGTCCGGCTTTTTGGGGGAAAAAAATATGCCATGATTTAGGATTTTTCGGATTCCATTTGTTTTCGTTGCTATTTTGGAACATTATAAAAACCGCGAAAAAAAGTGTTTCCCAGGAACGAACACTAATAACATGTTTCTTGGTTCAAGCTAAAGAAATTTGAGATACAAATCACTAAAAAAAAAAAAAAATTTATTTGCTTGTTTTTTATTTCGACCCGCAAATTATTATATCTCAGCTGAAATGATTCAATTAATTCCAGGATTTTTACTTCGCGCTACTATTTATTATTATTATTTTTCTGTGCTGAAACCGTAGCAGTACATGATTCTTGGGTGATTCAGTTGCGTCCCCTTATTGGCCTTAAGCGTGGCCTCATCGTCCTCTCAATAGGGAGCGGACCGCCGCCACGCTGTTGGCTGATATTTGAAACTCATTGATGCAGCAAGTGCCAATGAGTTTTACACGTTTTCGCGCAGCGCAGGGCAGTGAAAAAGGATATCAGTACAAGTCTTGTTATCCTTTCCGCACAGACGACAGAGGGGTCTTCCTTCAAGCCCTACCTTAAATCTGTGGTACCGGAGGTTTCCGGGTCCTATAAACATTTCTGTTAGAACTTCGACTTCGTTCCATAATCGCACACTGTAGAACTGTGGCGTAGGACGCCATCGCAATTGTGAAGCCCATTCCATTCCTTCTGGGATATAAACACGCTCCGGCGCTCTCCCTGAGCCTGGAGCCATCTGTAAACTAGTTTTTTCCATCACTGGGCGGGTGTGCCTCACCGATAACCCAATCCTCTTTCGTGAATAGGCTAATTCGGTACTTCTTGACGAAGAGGTAGCGTCGAGTGGACTCTTTGTCACTGAGCATGCTCAGGGTCGGCCTCCTCGCAATGCCAGCTGATATCCGCATTACTGTCGAGATACTGCCAGCGTTTAACATTTTTATTCTCCAGGCCGCCTTCGCAGCCACGGCCTTGATGGTAAGATGGAGGGTATCCAAACCTATTAGAGCTCGTTCCATGACAGCTTCTTATCCAGAATTAGTACTGGATATTTGGCTCGTCCTCTGATTTCCACTTGTTGTCCTGCCAGTTTCGATGTACACGTGGTTCCTCACTTATAGCTTCTGGTGTGTTCGTCTTATTCGGATTGACTGATAGACCAGTCTTCTTACACCACAAATCTACTATCCTTAATGCTTGCTGCATTACCCCGAAGATCACATCCAGATGCTGGAAGCGCACGATAACCCGTATATCGACCGCATAGCCTATAACGTGGTGGCCCTGAATCGTGAGCAGATGAAGCAGTTCATCCACTACCAGTTACTACAGCAGCGGTGATAAAACACCTCCCTGCGGACATCCCGAGTCAAGGGTTATACATAAAGTAGCCCATAGTCGTAGCTAGGTTTCTGTTGGCCAACATGTGGCGGTCCATTCCACGACTGTAATAGGCACAATGTCGGCAATCATAGCCGCCCTTCTTACCTATCCAGAGGTGTGGTTAAAGGCTCCTTCGATGTCCATAACTTTTACCGTCGCGAGGCTTTTCTGCTTCAGTTGTCCTTCAATTAGGTTAACTGCTGTGCTTACCCCAGCGGAGTGAGTAAACGGAAAGGATACTCTACAATGTATTCTTATAATCTCGCGATAGTCTTTTGGCGATTACTCCGTGACATTCTAATGGAAAGTTTGACGTAGAATCCGAATTCCAACAATCACTGCGCATTAACCGAGGTATATGCTCGAATAATACGGAGGATCATTAATAAAACAGATTAAGCTGATACGCCTAATTCTGAATGCGCGCGGTAGTTTACAATTGCGACCTGTCACAACACGCATTATATTGATTTTACAATTTAAAATGTATAAAAAATAGATAACTCTTCCGAATTTTGTACTTCTTCCGTATTATTCGATTTTTTGCTTACCCGAGGTATCTCCTCCCCACATTACCTCTGATAAGCGAGCTTCCACTATACTATAAAGATACGCTGTAGAGTATCCTTTCCGTTCACTTGGCCTTCTTATTCGAGTGACCAGCCCTAAAGGCGTGCTGCTTGCTTATGAATTAGGGCAGATCTAAGGTTAATGGGACGGAAATCCTTGGGTGGGTTACATTATAAATCATAAATAAATATAAATTTGTGTACAACGTTTTCCCTTTTTAATTTTACATGCTGCAGCACCTGCAGAACTATGTTCTGAAAGAGGGGTTATGTTGCACGTGATATCTTCATTTAAATCCTTTCTAATCCTACATCGCTGCCTTCATTCATTTCACGTATGTCATATGATGTCTTTGTAACATGGTTTAAATTATATCACTTCACAGAAATGCGGTTGGATTTATTAGAATAATTTTATAAGTTTTTCTTTCAATTTTCTGTAGTAACGACAGCTTTTACTGCCATCGCAACCAGTCCTCTTATCGTACCTACAAAATTCACCACGATTAAAACTAAATTCCTCTTCTAGTTTTCTGAAAATGTAGCATTTCCTGACCTTAAAAAAGTCACTTGGCTGATGAGTTTTTGGTAGTTTGTATGCTATATGAGAAAATGTATGCCTATTTTTTGTAATTATCAAAAAATGAGGGGGTTGGTGGAAACATTTATATTAACTTTTAGAAAACTTAAACTTGTTTCTTCAAGGTAGATAACTGAAACGCGATAAGTTTTTTGCTATGTAATTTAACTGTAACGTGTAAAAAAATTTTCAAAAAAACTAAAAAAAATGCAAACAAAAGTTACTTACCCAAACCATATTGATTGGCTGATCTGCTTGGTCGACTCGAAGAAGGTTTGTCACTCTGGCGATTAGGCAATACCTGGTGCGGCGGAAATCCAGGTGGATGGTCGATTGGCGAACTTATTTCTGCAAGATCAAATAGAAATAGATGTATTAGGACAGATATAAAGCTCAGTCCCCTACTATATGCTATTATTGTTAGACATTTTTGTAAGAATTTTCAGCGGCGCCACAAAAACCGTTTCTAAATTTCCCAAAGAGGAACAGAAATTTCACTAGAGGTGAGTGCCTAAAGCTTCGGAATCAAATTTAAAAAGCTCTGTTATAATTTAATACTGAATAATAGATTAAATGGTTTCACAATGATTCATTATAATAAAGAGAAGGTGTTTCGATGTACAATCGTGTGAAAAGATGCAAATGTTGCGGACGCTTCGTGAAAATTGGATTTCTTATTTGCCAATGATATCTTCATTTAAATCCTTTCTAACCCTATATCGCTGCCTTCATTCATTTCAGGTATGTCATATGATGTCTCTGTAACATGGTTTAAATTATATCACTTCACAGAAATGCGGTTGGATTTATTAGAATAATTTTTTCATTTTTTCTTTCAGTTTTCTGTAGTGACGATAGCTTTTACTGCCATCGCAACCAATCCACTTACCGTAACTACAAAATTTACCACGATTAAAACTAAATTGCTCTTCTCGTTTTCTGAAAATATAGCATTTCCTGGCCTTAAAAATGTCACGTGGCTGATTAATTTCTGGTAGTTTGTATGCTATATGAAAAAATAAACTTGGTGACATTTCACTGAATGTGCTGCCATGTAGTTACTACTTTTCATGTTGGGACGGCAGCAATGTAGATCAAATTTCAAATGTTAGTTTGTTTGATAGGAAGAGGTGAAGTTGTAATAGTTTTTTGTAATTAATATGCAAGAAAAATTTGCTATACTGCTTTCTTCCTTTTAAAAGAAATAAACTTGTTTGATCTTAAAGTGATTTGCATTTAGATGTTCTCAAATGTTTTTGCAGTTGTAAGAATTTTGGGACCAAGTTGCACATACTGAATCGTTTCAATAAAATTAAAGATGTTAGTAGCTTAGCTTTAGAAGACCTGATCTTACAAAACTGTTAGTTTTAGTAGTCTTCCCAGGTTTTTCGAAAAAGATTTGAATGGCCACTCAGAAGTACTCAAGAAGTAAACCGCAATGTTCACCAAACGTCGGGAAGATTCGTACTTTTGCACACGATTGAAACCCGAAACACCTCCTTTTATTATAATAAATCATTGTAAAAGTATTAAATCTAGTATATTTTATCGTTAAAATATGCTCTTCTGTCTAGACTAAAAAATGTTCTTTATTGAAAATTCCTATTTTTCATATAAAAATTCATCTCTTTCCCAAGGATGAGGTACCTCCCTTCGGGGAGGTAAATACTGCTGCCAGGCCGTGGCCCTCACCGTGCCATCGTGAAAAAAACACTGTCTACCAATTTAAACAGTAAAGTAAAAAACAATATGGTAAGCATGGTTTGTACATTCCCTGGCTTATGCACTAGGTTAAATTTGGTCTTTTGTTCTTATTTTTTGTTTTGTATATTGTTTTCCTTTCCTCCCTTCACCCGTAGGTTGGCCTTCCAGCTCATTCGTTACCGCCGATACGGCTGGAATTCCAGCTATACTCGGCTAGATCTGAAACCCTATCTTTATGCAAATACATGTTTATAACTTTATTTTGTTTTATCTCTTTGCACTACTAACCAGTGGACGAGGTGGTGGTCGATTGATACACAAAATGAAACAGCGACGCCGAGCGGCCAGAACACTCCGGCACGAGGCTGGTAAGTTTCCGTACCTAAATAAGTATTTTTCTTGCACTATTAGTTTTTAACGCCCGCGCCTCTTCACAAGAAGCAAGCAACCAGAAGCCGAAATGATAATTGCCTCACCGTGCCAAACGTTTCCAACGACAAGTACCACCTGTGCCAGGAACGCAGTAAGAATGCCCTCGCGTTCTGAGGGAAAGCCACCAACTAAACGTCGCAAGGACAAACGCCAAACATTACCAAATATTCCCAACGACCAGTGCCATCCGTGCTAGGGTTTGCCACGAGGCCGGTACGACACACGTACTTTGGTAGGACATTTGAAACCCGCAGGTTTGCTACGGACTTTCGTCCCCGAATGGTAACCAAAGGAACCAATGAACGGTACCGCGAATATTGTAAAATTTCCCAGCCAAGAACCTCAGCTGCTACCACCTTTGTAGTGAGAAACTGATGTTACCTATTTAAGTAAAGTAACTGCATGAAGTTAATTTCTGTGCTGTGTAACGTATCTGTAACAAGTTACCTAAAAAAGAATGTTACTTACCCTTCACGGATGGTTGCCTTGGTCGACTTGAAGAAGATCGGCCTTGATTAGATTGACCTGCAACAGGTATTTCGTTCCGGCGAATAGCCAATTTCGGGGGCCGAGAAGTTTCAGCAGGTGAATCACTATGCGAACCTAATTCTGTAAGAACAAATAGAAATGGATAAATTTTAATTCCTGTAACTTAGAAAAACTCGTTAGAGAAGTTGCGCTTTCATTCATTCAAACCTATGTATTTTGAAGTTTCAGAATTTGCAATACAGAAAAGTCAATCGTGAACATAAAATAAATGGATCTCTAGTAATTCAGGGACCACACGATGCTACCCAGTTCAATTTTTCGAAATTTTAAAACTAATTCTGGCTGATGCTTTTTTCCTTTTATTGTATTGACCGCATCCTCGGAATGAAGGTGTTGGATAGACAACGGGAGACATCGAGAACTAGACAGCTGCGGGATCTTTCACTCTGACCTCAACTTCAAGATGAACAGAGACAGGATTCAAATAGGCATGTCATCGTCTGCTACCTTCCACTGCCATCAATCTAGCATCCAGAATTATTGCGCACAGAAAAAAAACAAAGTTTCACCAAAATTTTTCAAAGTTCAAACAAAAAATTGAATTTTAAAACAAACAAATTAATTTTTTAACCAATAACTTTCTACCTCAAACTGAAATTCTAAATTTAAAAAATCAATTTTGAAACAATAAAAAACCGAACTTGGAAAAAAGTAGATAAATTTTCAATGAGAAACGGTTACATTATTACTATAAAAAATAAATTTACAAAGAAAGAAATTGTGTTCACCAAAATATTTTAATTTCCAATCAAATACATTAACTTTCAGCCTTATACTTGAATTTTCAACAAAACAGTTAAATAATCAACCAAAATGATGAATTTGCAGCTGAAAATAGATCCATTAAAACTAAAAAATAAGTATTTAATTTTCGGCGATAATAATGAATTTCTAACTAAAAAGTATAATTTTTAAGAAACATTAAACAATTAAAATTTCAATTCCACAGAATAGTTGAATTTTTAAACAAAGATGTGAATGCACAAACAACAACAATCATATTCTACCAAAGAGATGAATTTTTCAACATATACATAGTTGAATTTGAATTAAAAAATATAAATTTGTAACATAAAATGGAATTGTTACATTTTCAGTAAAAAAAACTAATAAAAAACGAAAGAAATTAATTTTAAAACCTTAAGAAGAATTTTCAAACAAATAATTTTTTACCAAAAAGACCAATTTCAACTAAAACCAAATTCTATTTCAACCAAAAAGACAATGAATTTGAAATGAAGGAAAGTAATTTTCAAATAAAAAGTTTTCTGAAAAAAGTAGAAATTTCAACTAAATTAATTTGCAACAAAAAAAAGGATTTTCCATAAAATAGATGAATTTTCAACCATGAATTCTATAGTAACATTTTCAATACAAAAAATAATTTTAAAAAATAAGAATTTACTAAACATTTTCAACCAGATAGTTGAACTTGTTAACTAAACAAGATAATTTTTCACCCAGGAAAGGAATATTTTAATTTTCAGCTGAAAAAAAATTGTTAGCAAAAACATAATGAATTTTTAGCGAAAATATCAATTTTCAAACAAGAATAAAAACTTTCTACCAAAAAGACGAATATACCACATAAGAATAACATAAAAAAAATTTCCATCAAAATGGTTCTCTTTCTGTAAAAAAAATTTTACATAAACAAATAAGAGAGTCCAACTCATTTTTATTTAAAATTGAGAATTCATCTTTTTGTGTTGAAAAATTTTGTATTTGGTTTAAAATAAACTTTCCTGTTAGAAATTCATACCTATATTTGGGTTGGAAATTCAACAGATTTGCAAAAAATTTAACTGTGCTATTAAAATACTTAATTTGTCATAAAAACATTCAAACAAGCTTTTTTTGTATTTTTTGCCTTAAAAATCCTTTTTTGTTGAAAATTGATTTTTTGAACTGAAAATTTTACTTTTACATGTTTTGTTAAAAAATGTATCTTTTTTAGTTCGAAATTCAACTATGTAGTTGAAAATTCATCTTGATTCGTAGAAAATTATTCCTCTCGTTTTAAAATTTTTCTATTTTTGTTAAGAATTCAGTTCTTGGGTTATGAGTTTCACTCTTTTGTTGAATATTAATTTTGTTAATCTTGAAAATTTTAATATTTTCTTAAAAACTTGTTTCGCTTCATAGTCATATTTTTACTAAAAATATAACTATTCTTTCTATGGCTGAAACATGATTTTTTTTTAGTTAAAAATTTAACTATTTGGTTGAAAATGCATGCAACTTCAATTTATGTAACTATTTTGTTGTAAATTCGAATTTTTGTTTTGAAAACACATTTTTTCAACTGAAAATTTAACTGTTCCATTTTTGCTTAAAAAATTATCCTTTTTAGTTGAAAATTAACCTCTTTCGTTGAAAATTGAACCAATTTGTTGAAAAATAAATTTTTTCTGCGAAAATTGAACTATTCTATTTTTTTTGTGGAACACTTATTTTTTAGATTAAAATTCAGTTCTAAAGTTCTTCCGTTCTAAAAATTAATTTCTTTGGTCAAAAATTCATCTTTTAGTTAGAATATTATTCTCGTTGTTTCTGCCTTTACTTCGGAGTTTAAAAATTTATCTCTTCTGTTTGTAGATTCAATTTTTTTTCAAAATTGATTTTTTGAACTGATAATTTAACTGTTACATTTTTGGTCTAAAATTTATATTTTTTTATTTGAAAATGCATTTCTTCCGTTGAAAATGCATCTCTCCTTTGAAAACTATCTATTTTGTCGAAAATTAAATTTCTATCTGAAAATGCAACTTCCATTGTTGGTTAAATACTTTTTTTTTAGTTTCAATATTAATTATTTAATTTGAATATTTAACAGTCTTGTTGAAAATCTGTTTTTTTTTTATAATTTATCATTTTCAGTTGAAAATTCCTCTTGTTTGTTAGAAATTTAATCTTGTTTGAAAATCCATCTATTATTATTAATAATTAATTTTTTATTGATAATTCAATTGTTTAGGGGCTTGTTTGCTGAAAATTAATTTTTTAAACTGAAAATTTAACTGTATCATCTTCGGCCTTTGACAGTTAAAAATTCATGTTTTTGGTAGAAAATTATTCTTATTTTTTAAAAACTCATCTATTTTAATTCATAATTCATTTTTTTCGTTGAAAATGCATACTTTTGTCAAACTTTTTTTTAATTTAGTACTTCCATTTTACAATAAAAATTAATCGTTTTAGTTGAAAATTCTTCTATATGGTCAAAAATCGATCTATTTTGTTCAAAACTCGTTTTTTCTTTTCAAGTTCGTAAATTCGGATCTTTGTTGGAAAATTTCACTTTGTCGTTGTAAATTCGGTTGTTTTCTTTATTCAAAATTAACTTTTTAACTAAAAATTTATCTTTCCCAATTTTGGTTAAAAATGAATCTTTTTTGCTTGAAAATTAATTTCTTTGTTTACAAATCGAACTATTTTGTTAAAAGTTCTACTTTTTATACAAAAGCTTAACAAAAAACTAGTCTGAAAATTAATGTTTTCAACTGGAAACTTAAGTATAAACTAAAATGGTTAGTTAAAAATTGTATTTATAGTTATTTGAGGCCCTGAAATCTAACCTCCTATATATAGTTATATACAATAAATGATATTTTCCTCTTCGCAATAAATGTAATGATTCTATGCAGGGTCTCTGGAACAGTTTCAGTTTGGGTGGGGAATGAATTTTATTATCCCCCCGCTCCCTTAAAATTTCCTCAACAATTCTTTCAGCATAATATTTTGGAAAATCTTTTTGCAGGTTCTGTGGAAGTTATAAGCAGAAACAGTGAAAAAATACAATAATGTATAGAAATTAGGATTTTAAAACGAGAATGAATTTGAGGAGCAGCTGATTAGATCGTCATTCGTGAAGTCAGGCGAGTTCGGGTTCGTGTTCGCGCATTTTCGGATTGACGCGAGGCTGATCTCCGCAGCAGCAAAGTGGGGCCAACCTTCTCCCTGCATTTTTGTGTCGCTTGGCCTCTCGGTAATACGTAAAAGATGAACTTTCAACAAAAGAGTAAAATATTGAACCAGAACTAATTATTTTTCAATTAAACATTTGCGTATTGAACCAAAAAATATGATTTGTCTACCAAAACAACTGCATTTTCAAACAAAAAATTTTGGAAGTAAAAATTGATCCAAATGAAAAACAATGACAACAATTTCAAATAGATTAGCTTACAAAAATTAAGAAATGAATAATAACTGCTAATCTGATTAATTAAAAAAAAACTAATTATTACTTTTGAAGTGAGTTGACTATTGACAAATTGTTTAATTTTAAAGAAAATATTTTTGAGAAAGAATACGATATCAAAACATCAGTTTCAAAATTTTTGTATTTTTCCTTGACCACTCCATCATTTTCCCTGGCTATTATCATTCGAATACCACCAGTATGATCTTATAATATTTATACCATATGATCTTCAATAATCGGAGGAAAATAATATTCCAGATACAAATTCCAAATTTTCAAATTTATTTATTTATTCAGAAAGGCTTTGTTACCATAAAAAATGAATATAATTTTCGACGAATAATGTGAATTTTTAGCCAAAAAGTTAATTTAAAAAATATAGTTAAATGCTCAACGAAAGGGACAAAGATTTATTTAAGAAAACAATTTTTCAATAATTAGTTCACCTCTCACACATGCACTTAAATTTTAGATAAAAAATGTCAATTTAAAATAAAATAGCGCAACTTTCAACCAAAGAGATGACCTTTCAACTAAAAATATGAATCTTCTACAAAAAAAATGATTTCTCAAAAAAGTAGTTGAACCAAAATTTTCAAACAAACTTGTTGAATTTTTGAGAAAAGTAAACTCACGTTTGATCAAACCGTTGCCTCTTTGTCCCGAAATATAAAATATCTCTTGAAACAGATAAATTTCTGAATCAAAAGGATCAACCTTCAACCAAAAAATTGAAGGGTCAGGCATAAAAGAGTTCAGTTTGACTTCTCAGCACTAAAATAAGTGTTTTCAATGGAATATTTAAATGTTCAACACAAAAGGATGACTTCTCAACAAAACTGTTGAATTTTAAACTAAAAAAGTTGCATTTTTTATCGAAGAAAGGTGCAATTTCTAGTAGAAAAGACTAATTTTTTAACCAACTTTTTGTAGGAATCGGAGTGTTTTTTTATTCGTGAAAAACAATATTAGAAGTAAAAAAAAATTAATTTTGGGACCAACGACACAAGCTGAGAAAAAAAAATTATCAAAAGTGGATCACACAAAAAGAGCTACAAATTTTTTTAAGAGCTACAAATCAATTTTTGACAAAATCAGTGGTTTTCGTTTTAATCGTAAAATAGAAAATTAATAATTAAAAAATTAAATATTTGCACAAACGACACAAGATATGAAAAAATAATAAATTTTTATAATTGTTTGATAATAATTGTTTGATAGGCCTTGTAGCTTTTGTCTTAATCGTCAATAATTAAATAAATAATTAATCTAATAATTTTTAGATAGGACGAGTATATTTTCTGTTAATCGTTACAAATAAGGTTAAAAATTAAAATAAATATTTGTATAAAAAAAGATCTAAATGAGTTTTTGTTTCTAAAAAAAGGAACGATGATTTTTCTATTTGTTGACCTTCATTATTTATAAAGAAACATAAATTTAAAAAAATTCAGTTTATATAGTCAATTTAAATTATTTATAACAAATATAAATGGTAATGACCGTTCCTTACGCCTGTTAGGAATCTAATGGTCATTTTAATTATAAAAAAATATATTTATATCTTTCAGATATAAATAAAAATGTATTAAATTATAAATTTAATACTTTCTCAAATATTTTTAAAATTTGTATATACTGTTGTTATTGAAAAATTGGAATTCTCGCATTTTAATTTCCTTACGCTTTTAATATTAGGAAATAAAAAACCAGGAAGGGGAATGAGCCTTTTATCTGTCTTATATGCACAGAGACAAATGAATGTGTGTGTTCAGCCTATTTTTAAGTTTCCAGAAATTGCAATCTCATTTTTTTTAACAAAATTAAATCTGTTAAGCAATCTGGTTCTTTTTTTAAATTACGGATTTCTCATGTTTTACATTTCTATATCCTATTTTAAAATTAGTTCACATTCAAAACCTTCAATAAATACATATATTTTCAGAAAATTAGTATTTATTCCATAGGCAATTATTAAATAATAATATTTAATAAAATAAATAAGAATATTATCATTACAAAAATTAAAATTTTTCATAATGAGTTGTACCGTTTGTCTTCAGTTTTATGCATATACATACTTTTTTATTATTAAAAATTTTTTTAAAAATGTTTTTCCTTTTTTAAAGAATTCATTTTTTTTCTCTGTTTTTAAGACACTAAATAAAAAATCAAAATGTTTTTAGCTAGAAGTTCATTCTTTTTCATTGAAAATTTTACTATAATATTTTTGGTACGAAATTAACCTTGTAAAAAATTTTACTGTTATATATTATTATGTTAAAAAAATTTTGTTGGTCAAAAATTCTTTTCTTTTCTTGAAACATGACCAATTTTCTTAAGAAATCATTTTTTTTCCTTCCAAACTAATATTTGTAACTGAAAAATGAAAATCGCAATTTTTGGTTTAAAATTCAATTTTTTTGTTGAAAATTCGTTGTTTTTGGTTGAATTTAACTTTTTCCATTTAAGTTAAAATCATTCTTGGTTAAAATGTCAAATATCAAAAATAGGATAAACACACAAATTGATTTATCTCTCTGCATATATAGCAGGTAAAGCGCGCATTCACCTTCCTTGTTTTTTATTTCCTAATATTAAAAGCGTAAGCAATTTTAAATTGTAGAACAACAATTTTTTGAATAACAAGAGTACATATAATTTTTTGTAAAGGTTTGAAAAAATTAATAAATTTATATTTTAATACATTTTTATTTATATCTGACAAATATGAATATGTAAAACAAATCATGTTTCCTTTTAATTAGTTTCTCATTGGAGCAACATGAATTTTTCTCATTATGCTTAACAGCCGTAGAGATAATTTTTTAGAACTAAACTCAGAATTGGATTTCTAACAGGCGAAAGTAAGGATGATTCTTTCTTACAGATTTTAGCTTTTTTTCTAAAAAATTGTAACGTGATGGTTTTTTTTACCACGTTAGTGATCCTCCCCTCAGACCTAGTAAATTTATTTAAAGAAACTTACATGGCCGGCACTATCTCTAAATGATATAATTAAGGAATGAGAGAGAGAATCTATATTGTGGGGGTGAATGGAAGGATGTTGGATAGGTCAAGGATTAGGTGTAGTTACTTACTTAGTTTTCTTTTATGTTACCTGTACATATACCGTAAACTAGGTTAGTTTAGGCATCAGGAGGAGTTAATAGGAGGATCCGTGATC
>JAWWLR010000002.1:20142029-20157591 GCA_035041075.1 Acraspis erinacei
CTGGTGAATACAACTGCATCCGTCTTACTCGGATTGACTGATAGTCCAGTCTTCTTGCACCAAGAGTCTACTGTTCTGAGTCTCTAAAGAAGGATTAATTATAATTTCAATTTTAAGTGTGTTTTGTTTGGGAAGCGTAGGCGAATTTATATTTCAGATGTGCATCCCTGAGAAGGATTATTCAGCATAAATTTGTTAAGGATGAACACTACGTACAATCAATCTCAAAGTGCTCCAATCATTAAAATGATTCATAAAATAAAAAAAAAATAGATCTATTATTGATTTCCGGAAATCTTGATGGTAGCTTCTTAGTGTACTTTAGAATCCATAATTCAGCTTACTACTACTTCCTTACAACTATATTTTTCAAAACTAACATGCATCCACACCTTATCTCTAAGCCGACCTTGCCTTCCGCGCTTCGCATCACCTCGCCCGCATGTCGCTATTTTCTTGCCTCGTACGCATGACGCTACTTTCTTGCTTTACCTCGCAATGCCAGCCACTGCCTCTGCAGCTAATCCATAATCCTTATCTACTATTTACAATATGTACAATTTTTTTATATCTACTTCCTTTCCTATATACAATCTTTCCTTCTACATTCCTCTTGCTCCTTCCTTCCCTTCTTCTCCATCTTACCCGACACCCCCTGCACCCATGCACAATTCACACATCCTTTTCTCTGCAGAAAGCCAGAACCTATTATAACTGTCCATGCATCCGCATCTCATTCTCTCTATAAGTTCCTGACTTCCGTGCTCTGAAATGCCTTGCCTTCAAATTATCCACATTTAACTGCAACCTATTTTTTTCCAAAAATTATCTCAACCTTTTTATCATCTCCTTTAAAGCCTATTCGCTCTTTGCTAGCAGCACTATGTCATCTGCATATGCGAGTGATGCTTCGGATTTTGTTGTTAAAATCTATTACTATTTTCACAAAAAAGACTTGCGGTGTGAGGAATATAGTAAAATCCAAGAATATTTAAAATTACCACCTCATGTTTTCATAATGCACTGTACTACAAGGTGAATCTCATTAGACCCGGCAGCGGAAAGAACTGTAGAATAGTTACCAGGTTTAGAAGAGTATTTTTTAAGACATGTACCAAAGAAGTATCCGAAGACTCTCGATAAGAGAAATTATTTAGACATCAAAGATTATTTAATAAACCCGACTTTGAAAAGTAACTTGCAATTTATCGCTTACTAGGCTAAGATTTTCGCAAAAGAATTTACGTTGTTGTTTCAAAAAGAGGAACCTCTTATTCACATCTTGTACTCTGAACTGAAAAAGCTTATTTTGCTACTATTATCAAGCGTAGTAAAACCGGACGTTTTACTAGAGATGAGGTTTGATCAAACTGATTTCAAGTCTTTTCTAAGCAAGTTTGATAATTTTGTTGATTCGAAAGACTTCACTGCGGAGAAAAGGCTTGAGATTCCATGGAGAAGCTGACTCAAAAGGATAAATCGGTTCTACAGTTAGAAAACAAAAACTTTTTTATCGAATCAGTGAAGCATCTTACTATTAAAATTCAAGATTTCATGAAAATGAAATATTTTGAATGCCTTTCTCCAGAAAACATCAAAGAGACCGTCAGTGTTGCATATGTTACAAAAATAGCAGCATGGTTACCACTAAAGGATGTTGATACAGATGATGTTTCAACTGAGTGGAAATTACTTCAACAAGATGAAGATGTTCGCTTCTCGTTAAACAAAAGCTAAAGAATAGACGATTATTGGAATCATATTTTTTCGCTAAAGATGAATTCTAACTGCAGATATCCGATTTTAAAATACGTTGTCCAAAGTCCTTGGCTATAACCGGTGCAGATGTTGAGAGAGATTTCTCTAAATCGGATCAAATTCTAACGGATAAAAATTCGAATATTATTGAACGAACACTTAACGCTAAACTAGCAATTTTTGACGGGTTAAAGCAGTATAGCTTTCAAATTAACAAAGTACGATTAACTGAAGATCTCTTAAAACGTGTGAGATATGCTCATCAATCACACTTAGCGTACTGTGACGTCCCGTGACCACTCACAAAAAATACTCGGATCAATAATTAACTTGAATGTAAATCGTGCCTCCCCTAAAAAAATTTATTGTTAAGCGCATGAATTGTTTTAGGCACGATAATAGTCAGCGCATTTATGACTTTTATAGCCACCGATTAAGGGTGCCGTTTTACTATATAAACCCCCCAAAAAATCGCCAGACAGTTCAGTTTCCATTCTTCGGCCGTAGGCTCTGCCTAAATTTCTGTCCGTCAAAGTTCAATCAGTCACTTCAGTTTTTTTGAATCTGCCGTAGGCACTTCCATAATTTTTAATTAAGTAGAAATTCTCTCCGTCGCGATAGTTCGGTCCATTGTATTAAGTGTAAAATCTCTGTTGTCAAGAATTGCATTAAGTTTAAAATCTCAGCCGTCGGAAATATGTGTTTATGTGCTAGCGAAACCTCTTAATGGAATATGTGCAGTTGAAATAGTTTTAATAATTAATCGACTCCATCCTACACCAATTCTACTAGCATCATTGAATGGTCACAACCACCACCCTTAATTCCCTAATTCAATGCCAGGAGAAATCCGGTAGGATCGTACGTCTTCTCGGGGGTCTAATCCAAATTATAGTTGAGCACAAGGACCCAAGACATGGATCCTTGGAAAACTTATTAAACTGCATTCAAGGCCATCTCCTAACCACCAGATCACTTAATCGTAGGATCCAACACATACTCTTGGAGTTTGACCTTGAGGCGATAGATCAATAAATTAAGTAAGCAATAATCGTTTTCCACTATATCTTTTCTCCTTTATTCTAGTCCTACTTTTCATTCTCCTTATTTTATTTAAAGCTGCCTTATTCCGCGAAACTAGAAAACCAAATAACCCAATTTCGACGGTACCAAAATGTATAATTCACATCCTCTATTTATTGCAAAATAAATAAAATACAATTCATTGAATTAAAAATAATAAAAAGTAATTCGAATTATTCAAACCTCTCTCTCTCTCTCGGGTTTTTCCTCGTCACCCGATTTGACTAAGTCAGAATAGTGAACATATTTTATTATTCCGGAATTGTCAAACAAAACGAGGATTAGTATAAAAATTATTTAGGTAAGTGACGTAAATTTATTATTAACTTTATCCTGACGTCACATATATATGTTAAGAATAGTGGTAGAAAGTTGAGATTTGTTCTAAAATCTTCAATATGATATTCAATATGAGATTACCGCCATTTTCAGTAGTCGCGATTACTAAAAAAATGAACCTTCAAAAATTAAGAGGAAAAATAATTTGGACCCTCTTTAATAGCAGGTCACTTTTCTATGTTCTTCTTTGGAATAATAATAAATTTATCAGTTTAAAAATAAATATGATAAAGCATTCAGGATTATAGAAAGGTTTCCGTCAGATTTAACAATCTCTGTAATTTTTTTACTTGAAACTGACTTATAAAGTGTGAATAGAATCTCGCGCAAATGTAATCTCTAAAGATAATCTTACGAGGACAAGCTTCATGCATTAATTAGTATATTAAAGGAGCAGAATAATTCTGAGTTATACATTTAACTACAGTTTTTCCTTTAAATTTAAAAAGATGTGGACCGTTTATAATCTATTCTTGTTCCTGGCAGTTATCCGTAATTATATACATAGATCAACATAATAATCTTATACATCTATAAATAATTTTTTCCAACTTTTTTTGCCTTCCTGAAAATACAAATTTGTCAAATTTAATTAGAATTTTACCTCAATTGCTTTTTTTCCAAAGCTTACATATGCGTACGTTGAGGCGTCCATTAGTACACGTTAAACTTCATACGCGTACAGCTGGTAGTGTCTCAACTGTATGCGTGCACTGATGGTACACTTTCAAAAATCCAAGCAGAAATCTTAACATCCACATATGGTACGCCACCAACTATACGCGTGCACAGCTGGCACATCTCCAACATTGCACGATGAAATTTGGTTGGGCACAGATGGTACTCTCCCGACTGTTTCGTTGTAATTTAGACTCTACGTGATCTGCTTTAGTATAACATAGATATCACACATCGGATACATATCGGATAACTAATTAATTCTAAATAAAACCATATTGCTTATTTTATTTTTAAACATTTTTTAAATTGCAGAATTAAGTTCCCAGTCTGACTCTAACTCTAAGGATGATCAGCGTGATACGCCCAACCTGCAACTCAGTCTTGCCCAACCTTCTTCTTCTTCCCATCGCATACCTGATTCCGAGTTGAAACCTTCATTACGTGACAGGTCTAGGTCTCCTCGTACCAGGTCTCCTCTTTCTTGGACTGTTGACCATCAGGTACTTGGATATGGGCTTGGACAACTTGGACTTATTCGGCTTATTCCACTTCGCAATCCGTACCGGCAATTCGAATTTCGAAGATACACATTTCATCCCGATGCGCCTGTTACACTGCAAGATCGAAGAAATGCTATAGAGCCCCTGCCAGTCCTAGAACAAATTGTATTAGCAACATCTAATGGTGACGTTTTTGCAATATTGAAGTCTAGTAGTAATCTTGGTGGTATATATAATCTCAGAAGGAGACATTGCCGGGCGAAAATAAACATAGGAAGCGGCCAGGCAACGGAGTTGACCACAGAAGAAATTGAGGAAGTCCCAGTTGGCCGCTATCGCCCCATAGACATAAGTTTTGGGGTAGTAGTTGTACAACATGATTCTTTACATCTTGACCAATCATTTAATTTAAAATAATGTAAAGTTTTTAGTCAGTGGCAGATAAAAACAACCGATAACTATAATCAACTTCCAAAACATCCAATTAAAAAAATCGATTTTTTATCCTCTGCACTTTTGTGGCCTTTTCTTCACTTATTTAAAGTTTGGCAGTAATGTTTTGAACCTCACTTATACTTGTGTAGAAGATAATGTATCACTTCGATTTAGAAATTAATCAAAATTTATGTTATGTAACTGATTTTTCAGTCATTACTTCCCTTCACCTCTTCTTTTTACGATTCAATAGAGCAGAGAAGTAACTCTAAAGTAAGTCAAAATCAGCCTGTTTATGACCAAAATATTCCTTTTACACTGTTTTTTCTAGCAAATGACTGTTTTTTAAGCGCTACTTCTGAAAAATTCGAGTTTTGGTATTTACGCCCTTATGTGCCGGGATCGTTGAAATCTCAAAAATGAACAACTAAAAAAACTTCAAATTTCCTTAAAGCAAACATTTCTATAAGCCGTAATATTTAAAGTTCAGCCATTCCAGTGTATTACAATAAATTTCAAGTGGAAAAATAATTACTAAATTTAATCTTCAATAGATTAAGGAATATGCGAAAATTAAAAAAGGTACGACCGTTATTGTCGATATTGCGGATCCGATGTAGATAGTCCTAGGTGCATGATTTCCTCTAGAATCTTGAATTAAAAAGTGAACAACATTGCATTCATTTAAAAAATAATTGATTAGATTACTTGATATTTAAATCTAAAGTTCCCCATAGCTCCTAACGACTTAAGACTTAATTTGCATTTTAAAACCTCGTTGTTCGAGTGAAGTTTAGGATCGTTCATAAAAAAGAGCCTCTAATTTCTCCACATTACGGCGCAATGTGGATGCTGGAACTGTCAGGAAGTCACGCATAGGTACTCAAGCAAGGCCGCGCCTGCTGCCTGCTGTTTTAGATCTTTTTAGACCTCCAACTTTCTTTATTGTACCCGCTCCTCGCCTATTTCCGTGTAGCTATAAAGTCGGCGTCAAAAATACGCGACCCTCAGTTTGATCGCTAGCAACTCGTTAAAAGAATTGAAGAAGATCCTAGCCAGATACACGTCTAAGCTTAAATTCTCCCAAGTTGAACGATAGGTGTATTGATGTTCTGAAATTTTTTTTTACAGTATTGCTGATGCATCTTCTTATTTTAATTTATAATTTTTGTATTTTATTTTATTTTTAATGAACTTTGGGTTGTCTTTCATTTGTTTCGTGTTAAATTTCTTAATTTCGTGGTCTCGAGTGAGAATCGTAAGGGTTTCGGCTACTCATGTAGCCGATAGATTGAATCCCCCGCTAAATCCACCTTAATTGATCTTCCCATTTGCATTCCCTTCGAATTTTTGGATTTGATATCGACTATCCTTCTGTCATCTACGGCAGAGTTGACAATTCCGCCAATAATGTGTGAATGCATGGAAGCTTTTTTGGACTTTCTTGACTGCGACTTGGAGAGCACGAAGTAACCTCAAATTTGGATTTGGCGACGTTATAAACTTAATAGTGTCGTATGCGTCCAAACATCGATGCGGTTACTCCTTTTCAAACTAACGGATCAGCTAGGCTCGCGGAATGAGCTGATTTTTCAGGTTATATTGGACGTTTTTGTTAGGTTAGCCATGATTTGTGACACAAAGGGATACGACAAAAGAAAGGCAATTTTGAAAGGGTATATTTTGAGGTTCGGGATGGACTTGGACCCTTCCGAGTATAAAGGGCCCCGGATCCACACTAACAAACTGATTGTGATTCAGCGACCTCAAAAACATAAGACCAATATGGTTTGGTCGAAAATTCAGACAACTGTTTTTGTGTGCCTGTGAATTAAATACTCGTGCAACATCGTTAAAGAGATTTCTGAAGAAATCCGTTCGGTGCATTTAATTCGCTTCCCCAACTCGAGTATGCCATCTGGTGGTCATTGCGAACAGGTATCGATAGGTGAAAATTCGAAACCAGTGCAATCAGCTGATGACGGTTCCGTTTTATTACTGCTGATTTTTACTATAACTAAAAGTGTCCGCAATGCGAAAAATGTGTTCAATTGTTACTTGCAAAATCATTCCGAAGGCTGGTCTGTCGTTTCACTTATTGCATAGAATTTAACAGATGAGACGAGAATGGTTGAAGCTCTGTAAATACAAGAGTGGGACCTAACCTCATTCTAAGGGTTGGCATGTGCTTTCAATCTTCTGCGTTTCGAATTATCACCTATAAAATACTTTCGTTTCAGATAATCCTGCTTTATGCATGCAAAAACTGCACAAGCACCACTTAATGCCCACGAGATTCTTGATAACCCTCAGAAGTTAAGTGAGATCTGCAAATCCCTGAAAATAACATTAGGTCACTCTCTGGTGATTTACAGAGCTTCAACCATTCTCTTCTCATCTTTTCACTCTAGGGAATAAGTGAAACGACAGACCAGCCTTTGGAATATGTTTATAATTGACAAAGGAACTCATTTTTCGCGTTTCAGACATTTTTAGTTATAATTAAAGTCAACAGTGATAAAACGAAACAACCACCAGATAACTGCAGTCATTTTGAATTTTCACCTATTGATAGCTGCTCGCAAAGGCTGCCAGATAGAGTACTCGAGTTGGGGAAAGCGAATAAATTCGCGCATTTAAACAAACATTTAAACGCAGAAATACTAGGAAACAACCCGCATTACGCTAATTTCGGAACCTTCTTCAATCGAGAATCAGGGCGAAATGGAATAGACTTGTCAATCGGATCCAGTAGGAAATAGAATCTTCCACATTTATGCTTCATGTTTACATAAAAGCGTATTCTAAATAAAACATTTCTAGCAACATTCCCAAATAATGTTCTTTAAATTAATGTTGTCGGTTTGGCTTTCAAAAAGTTTTCCCAACCAATTTTTTTTTTAATATCCTCTTTGTTGAGTCGCCATTTCTCTGTTCCTTTATGCTGATTTGAGTGCACATTTCGAGTATTTAGCGAACAGTGACTCAATTTCTGTCATTCCTTGCGGCAAACATTTTTATTATCCTGACAAACGTCATTCTTTTTCGTCTGCTCTAGCTCTTCATCTTACCATATCACATCTTCGTGCTAGTTCCAAGACTCCTGATGGACCTCTTCCTTCTGCCAGGTCTATCGATCCATCTACCAGATTTCTTTCTTCTAACGGAGTTGACTATGCACTCAAAGAATTCCATATATTCGGCTTATGACTTTTACGAATGTACATTAGATATTTGAACTTTGATGATACACTTTTGCAACGTTTATGTCAATTTATTTACTCGCAGGACAGAATGTCTTGACGCTTATGCTAACCCTCCTTTTGATCCACGATGGTATGACGACTGCTCTAGAGCTATTTTTCAATCCCTAAATTCGTAGCATCCATGGAATAAGAATTAAAAATTAATTTTTGAATTTCATCTTTATATAATAATTCTTCTTCTATAATTTCAATAAGTCAAAATGGTTAACTATATAACTATATGTTTATTCTGAATTTTTCAGTTTGCTTTGTACATTCTAGTTAGAGCGATAAACTAAATAATTAAAATTAGGAAGGATAATTATTTAAACAGTTTAATATCATTCATAGCAATATGTTTTAGGAATCATGGTAGAAAGTTGTGGACTTTTTTAAAATTAAAAATGTTTGATCCACTTTTTATTTAGGCTGCGGTAATTATTAATCCGATTTTGGCCATTAGTGAATCTCTCAATACTAAAAAAGGAATTATAATAAATGTATATACTTAAATATACATATAATAAAACATACACGATTATATAAAGAATGACGACCGATTTCATGAACTCTGTTATTTTTTGTTCCCTTGAAACTGACAGTTTTTCCTCTAATTTAAAAAGATGCGGATCGTTTATAATCTATTATTGTTCCTGGCAGTTATTCGTAATTATATAGATCAACATAATAATTCATCTATACATTTTTTAAAAAAATTTTTGTCTTACTGCAACTACAAATTTGTTTGATTTGATCCGCATTTTACTCGATTTCTTTTTTCCAAAGTCTATTTATTTACATATTCGCACGTATAAGCGTCCATATGTGCACGTATAAGCGTCCTTATGTCCACGTATAAGTCTCCATATGTGCATGTTAAACTTTATATGTGTACAGATGGTACTGTCACAACTATATGCATTCACATATAGTATACTTTCGACACTTCAAGCAGAAATGTTAACATAAAAATATGGTACCCTCCACAATATACGTGTGCACAGCTGGTACATCTCCAACATTGCACTATGAAATTCGTGTGAGCACAGATGGTACTTTTCCGCCTGTTTTGTTGTAATTTATAGGTGGTTGAAAAATTTCCTGAAATATTGAATTGTTGGACACCAATGATTTTCCGAACAACTTTCGACACATGAGAGAATGATCTGCTTTAGCATCCCATAGAAATCGCAAATCGGATAACTAACTAATTGTAAATTAAACCATATTTCCTATATTTATTTTTGCAGAATTCAGCTCACAGTCTGACTCTAACCCCAATAGCGATCGGCGTGATACAGCCAACCTGCAACACAGTCTTTTCCAACCTACTCCTTCTGGCCCCATACTTCAATCTTCTGACGAGTCAGAGCCTTCTTTACGTACCAGATCTAGGTGTCCAGCTACCAGGTCTCATCTTGCCTGGACTCTTGACCATCAGGTACTTGGATATCGGCTTGGACAACTTGGGCTTATTCGGCTTATTCCATTGCGCAATCCGTACCGGCAATTCCAATTTCAAAGATACACATTTCATCCCAATGCGCCTGTTACACTGCAAGATCGAAGAATTGCCATTGAGCCCCTGCCAATCCTAGAACAACTTGTACTAGCAACATCTAATGGTGACGTTTTTGCAATACTGAAGACTAGTGGTATTCTTGGTGGACTATATGATCTCAGAAGAAGAAATTGCCGGGCTAAAATAAATATAGGAAGCGGCGAGGTGACGGAATTGACCGCAGAAGAAGTGTTTCAAGTCCCAGTTGGCCGTTTTCGCCCAATAAACGCGAATTTTAGGGTATTAGTTACAAAAAACGATTCTTTACATCTAAAACAACAATTCAACTAAAAATAATGTAAATCGTTTGGACAATGGCATATGAAACAAACCGATAAGAAAGATATGATTGGTTACAAATCCGACCCTTAATGCGTCGTAGAAGGCGTACCAATCGACTTTCGATACAACCTATTGTTTAAAATAATAAAATAGCTTGTTTATCCTACAGAATTTTTTGTTCTTTTCTTTAGTGATTAATAGTTTGATCAGTTTTTTAACCTCACTCATGTTTGTGTAGAAGATAATACACTAGTTCGATTTAAAAATGGAACAAAACACATGTTACTAAATTTATTTTTTAAACTGATTACTTCCTTTCGCCTTTCTTTTTACGATTCAATAGAGCAGATAAATAACTCTAAACCAGGTTTTGGCATTTACGCCCTTATTTCCCGGGATCCTTGAAATCTCAAAAACGAACAACTAAACAAACATAAAATTTCCATAGAGCAAATATTTCTAAAGGCCATTAGATTTAAAGCTGGGACATTGCAGTGTATTATAACCAGTCTTGACTACATCAGTGCTATCGAAAAAAATCATTCAATTCGAGAGCCTTTAACCTTTCTCGTGTGTCTGGCTAGAATTTTCTGCGATTTTTTTTAACGAGTTGGGAGAAATGAAATTGTGGGTCGCGTAGTTTTGCCGCGGACTTTAGTTTTCCAAATCTTCCTTTTCTATCCTTTAACTCGTTCTTTTCCTTTTTCTATGTTATCCGTCTTTCCTTTCTCTTTGCAATTTTTTCTTCTTATGTCATATCCCTCTTCCTTATCTTTTCACTTCCTGCTTATTTTTCTTTACTTTTGTGCAAATGCGTTCTTCGTCTTTTTCAGCACCGAAAATTGTTCCTTATTTTATTTATCTATACAAAAGTATTTCTTTTACGTTCACATAATTGCCTTCCTTGTTATTGTCACAAATAGCATTTTTTAAATTTTGCTACTCTTAATTATTTGTAATTTCGAGAATTTATGATTCAAATATTAATTAGTTTTTTCATAAAATTGTATTTGCTATTTATTTATCTTGTTATTTTATTCTATAATTTATTTTTTAAGAATTTATAGATGTTCTTAATTTATTTAGTATTAAATTGCTCCTTCTGACACCCCAGGCAGAGCTGACAATTCTGCCAATAACAGATTGAATGGATATAGGTAAGAATAGGCGGCTGTTATCTGCAAAAACTAAAACCTGTTTGCACTTCGTCGTACGTATTTAAAAAATTTCGAGACATTCATCTCCGCTTTGGCGAAAATCCGGTTCGTACCTTCAAAGCAAAGATTGGAACACTTTAGGAGAAATGTATTAAAATTAATATAGTCCATTGAGTCTGTTCATGTCAAATTTAAACCTCTTTTGAAGAAGAATAAGGTTTCAACAATTATCCAGAGTTCGCAAAATGACTACTTGTGCTCCTTGTGAATGCACTTACTGGCGTGTATTGACGCGTTGCGTTGCCCTTTCGTAATGCCAACCGATAAGAGCGGGATCGTCGAATTTAGGGCTCGAGATGTTCTTCAAGCACTCCCTGATAATCTTAGTTTTTCATTTTATGGGTAATGTGAACCAAACCAACCTTCCCAAAACAGCTTCATGCTGCCCATACCATGAAGGATTTGCAACCAAAGTTTCGCGATGAAAAAAGGAGGCTCTGGTCGAAGATCTCGCCGACAGTATCGTAACCCATTCAGGCTATTTAATTAAACTTTTTTTCATCAGACCAGATAATCTCAAACACATGTAAAATAACGAAGACCTAATAGGATACTATGTAGGCTAAAAGAAGCACAGTGTTCCGAATGGAAAAGTAAATGCATAATGGATCAGGCACCTTCGACCATTCATGCGTCCAATGCAGCTTCTCTTCCGCAAAATTGCGCATTTCTTATGGAATGAAAAAAATATGGTTTGGATATCATTGAAGTCTGTGTTTCAATTTGTAGGACCATCATCTCGAAGAAATTGAAATTCAATAAAACAGTTCAAAATGTAATCTGTTCTACACAAATAAAGTTTTACACTTTTGGTATAAGGTTAGAGAATCAGAATTATGGTTCTGAGAGTAAAACCGTCAAATTATTCAAATCGCGGGAATTCTCTTTATGCGACGATGATTCGCGAAGATGCTATATTGATATCACCACAAGCAACGTGCAAGTTTTTTAGATTTAAACAAATAGGAAAAACGGCATTAAAGTTAGTCAATTACAATCTTATTTATGTTTGAAGAATGATCCTAACAAAATGTATCACTGTACAGATTTTGTTGGCACCTTATCGCCTACAAAAGTACAACCATTTTTTTTCTGCTGAAACTAGAAAAGAACTCTATCACAATTTGTCTTGGAATGGAATGAAACTTGAGGCTCACAAAAGTATTCTTTCTGCATAGTTTGCACGCTAGATGAGTGAAAAAACGAACTTCATAGTCTAAATCAAGGACGTAAAATTTGAAATGGTGTGGGACCTAAACTAAGAAGCGATTTCTCCAAGGAGTGATCGCCATTTCAAAGTCTGGATAGAGGTAGAATCGAGGTGGAAGTGGCAAAGTCACGGAGGAAGCGTTTTAACGGAAACTGTAGGATATCCGAGAGAATCCTTTAGCGTGTGGAACCTCCCCCTGCAACTCAGGGTACTACTGTGGGTGTTCATTATTTCCAGACATAGACAGTAGGACTACCATGCCCGACATAATCGAAACAAAAAAAAATGGGGCTAACAGAAGCGATAGACAACCATGATATCGCAGAAAATACCAAAGTTACCGCGGTTTGCTTTTAGCATAAAATTAGCACAGAAAAAGCAAAAAATATGGCATATTCCGTTTTTCAATTTGCCTTTGTGACGGCGCTGAGTGGACGGACTAGCTAAAACTTCAGACTTTTCGTATCTTTGATTGCTGGAAGTGGCGGGCTAGCCTTCTTAACGATATTGAAAGATATTTTATTATCATTCTTGTCTTAAATAGTTGCACTTTTCAAACATCGAAAGCTTGAAGTTTGCCAATTCCTTGGCAAGACTATAACTTATAGAAAAATTAAACAGTGGCTTAGGCATATTTCTTTAAATAAATTAACCCAAGGATTCAAGACTAGTGAATTTAGGTCACTACTATATACAAAATTCCCTAAATTCACAGAGTCCATAGAATACGAATTACTAATGCGATTTTGGCGATTAGTAACTCTCAATAGCAATACAAAATTGTTTCTACTACAGTTTCTGTAGGGATTTCCCGACATTTTCAGCGGTAATCACTATAAAAAAATGGAACTTTAAAAATTAAGATAAAAAATAATTTGGACTTTCTGTCGTAGAATTCTTTTTTGGGATACAAAATAAAGGAATGATAATAAATTCATTAACTTAAATATACATATAATAAAACATACATGATTATATAACGCATGACGCAAGATGTAACTAACTCTGTTCTTTTTGTTTCCTTGAAACTGATTTATGAAATGTAAATAGAATCTCACGCAAATGTAATCTCAGAAAGATAAGCTTGAGGCAATAAGGTGTCTAATAAAGGATCAGAATAGTTCTTAGTTATACGTTCAACTACAGCTTTTCCTCTATTTTAAAAAAATGCGGATCATTTATAATCTATTCCTGTTCCTGGAAGCTATTCGTAATTATATAGATCAACATAATAATCTTATACATCTATAAATATTTTAAAAAAATTTTGAGCTTCCTGCAAACACAAATTTGACCGATTTGATCAGCTTGTTGCATCCATTTCCTTGTCTCCAAAGTCTATCTATTTATATGTCCGTACGTGCAAGCGTCCATATGTGTAAGTTAAACTTTATACGTGTACAGATGGTGCTAGACTCTAGACGATTGAAAAGTTTTCTATAACATTAAACTGTTTCGTACCAATGCTTTTCCGAAACACTCTCAAATCATCAGAGAATGATCTGCTTTAGAAGCGCATAGAAATCACATATCGGATATATATCGGATAACTAACTAATTCTAAATAAAACCATATTGCCGATATTTCTTTTGCAGAACTAAGCTCACAGTCTGACTCTAACCCTAATGGAGATGGGCGTGATACGCCCAACCTGCAACTCAGTCTTTTCCAACCTTCTTCTTCCTCTAGTTCCATACTTAATTCTTCTACTGCGTCAGAGCCTCCTTTACGTGTCAGGTCTAGGTCTCCTCGTACCAGTTCTCCTCTTTCCAGGACTCTTGATGATCGGGTATTTGGATATGGACTTGGACAAATTGGACTTATTCGGCTTATTCCACTTCGCAATCCATACCGGCGATTCGAATTTCGAAGATACACATTTCATCCAGATGCGCCTGTTGCACTGCAAGATCGAAGAATTCCTGTTGAGCCCCTGCCAATCCTAGAACAAATTGTACTAGCAACATCTAATGGTGACGTTTTTGCAATATTGAAGACTAGTGCTATTCTTGGTGGACTATATAATATTAGAAGAAGAAATTGCAGGGTGAAAATAAACATTGGAGGCGGCGAGGTAACGTTATTGACCGCAGAAGAAGTTGATGAAGTGCCAGTAGGCCGCTTTCGCCCAATAGAAGTGAGTTTCGGGGTAGTAGTTGTACAGCACGATTCTTTAAATTATAAACAATAATTTAATTTAAAATAATGTAAAGCTTTTAATCAATGGAAGATGAAATCAACCGATACCTGTGAAACGGTTGGTTGAAAATCCGACGCCTAAGGCGTCGCAGAGGGCATATAATCACATTCCGATACAACCTATTGTTATAAAAAATAAAAAAGCGTTTGGATTCTATACACTTTGTTTACCTTTTCTTCTCTCATTACTAGTTTGGAAGTAATTTTTTTAATCTAAGTCATGTTTGTTGTAAAGATTATGCACCACTTCGATTTACAAATTGATCCTAATCCATGTTTGTCTGTGACGTTTTTACAGATTGCTTCAGATGGCCAGCTCGTCTTGGGAAGCTTGAGGCTCTTGCGTTTAATTCCACCACAACATGAATCTCCTGATCAGAATCTCTTTGCTAATGATTTCCTTACTACATTCATACTGTTACCCATTTCGAACCAACTTCCAACCGCCTCCTCTAATTTATCGTTGCAAACATTCAAATAAGATGATTTCTTTTCTTTTTGATATTACTTCTGCTACTTTCTTTAGGAAACGAACATAATTTAATTCTAATGTAATCGGTCTGGATGGAATCTCGAAAAGAATGACCGGATTAGCTCTCGAAGGTTTTTCCCCAATATTATTGGAGATTTAGAATTCATCTCGACAATGTGGCTTGTTCCAGATGCATAGAAAAAGGCCCTTATTCGACCGACACCTACAATCTCTTATCCTACTTTCACTGAAAACGTCCGATCACTTTCTATCCTTAATATATTATCAACCCAATTTCAACGAATTTTGCACTGTAATTTAACAGATTTTCTAGGCGATACCAATAAATTATGAGACCTTGTGCAATTGGGATTTAGAGAGAAACACTTTGCGCTCACAGCGTCTGTCAAAATTACTAGTAATGTTAAGCTGGTGATCGATAAAAAGGAGATTACGCTTGTGGTACTAGTGACTTTTCTAAGGCTTTTGTAACAGCGAACTACATTTTACTTTTATAAATACTAAAACAATTTAAAATTTTCAATTCAGCAATAAAGTGGTTTGTCTCATATTTAAGTA
>JAWWLR010000002.1:20170562-20181543 GCA_035041075.1 Acraspis erinacei
TATTATCCGAAAAGGCTTTCAAGATCTCAGAGCGTCATCGCTAACTCACATTAAAAGTTTACAGATTATACTTTTATCAGCTTTAAAATACTAATCCTTAGCTAATGTCAACTACAATTAAACCTGGATTCCGTGAACCTCCAATCCATGTTTCCGAAAATTGACGCCGCGCGGTGGCGATGAGTGAAAGGAGCTGCGGGGTTCACTTAAGCGTCACAAAAGAGAGTGAGAAAGAAGAAAGAGAAAAACAGGAGACAAAGGGCATAGTGCCGCGATTCCGGATTTAATGTTAAATTCAGTTCCAAAATTAACATTAAATCAACGCTTGATTTATTTAGTCACTGTTACCTGTTTCCTAGAAATGGCTTGATCTGCCGGTCAGGTTCACAGGTAATAGTAGTCAGAGCATGAACCAATGATGGACCGTGACTCGTCAGCATCCAAATTATTAATTTGTTGCATTTGGTGAACGTGATGTCATTTGCGGTCCCGTGCGAATCTCTAAGGATGATCGTGGGAGGCTCTAGAACCGCTAGCGGGAGGTGCTGATTGCCCTCTTGGAGGCGCTGGCACACCTCACAGATGACTTTAGAGGCCCTCAAAGTAAAGATTAGAGAACCTTTTAGGAGGATCTAGTAGCCCAAATAAGAGGGTCCGGAGATTATCTTGAAAGCTCTAAATCCCCTTGCAGGTTCTGGAAGAGATCACGGGCGGCTAGAGAATACCTCTTGGGAAACCAAAGAAGCACTCAGCCTCACAGGCTCCATCGGACTTCGTAGCCCTCTAGATGCCCTTGTGGGAAGCGCTGGAGCCCCATGCAAAAAGCTTCTCTTGAAAGCTCTGAAAGCAAACGTGGGAGGCTATAAAGCCCCTCGCGGAAGGCTCTGAGGGCCGCCATGGGAAGGCTGTAGAGGCCATCGTAGAAAGCTCTGATAGCCCTCGAGAGGTACTCTAAATTACCTCGTGAGATAATCTATAGGCACTCTTGGAAGACTCTAGAAGCTAAAGAGATTTCAAGCTCTCCACAACTTTACAACAGTATCAATTATTTATTTTTATTGCTTAAATTTTTCGATAATATCAAAATTAAAAAAGCTCGGCCATCTTATAAATTATGAATTTCTTTAAGGAGGGAGGCGGAACCTTTAGTTCTCCCCATAAAAACTGTAATCTGGTTCTGCCCCTTAATTTCTTAATCAAATAGTCTTCACATATAATAAAATTCCTAGCTCGTATTACCTGACCTTGCTCAAATTTTTAGTCGATATTTTGAAGTAACACAAAATAGTTAGGATTCAATCAATAAATTCCAAACTTAATTCCGTGAAGAATTATTAACAGACTCACAATTGAGTACTATTGAGTAGTTCTAAATTAATAATTATTTCAATTTTTGAATTAAATAATGGCTGTATTCTTCTTGCACCTTAAGCTCATCCTAAGAAATTAAAAACAAATTTATTATAGATTTTTGCCTAAAGCGTCTAATTGGTATATTAAGTATATTAAGTCGATCGACTATTAACACACGCATGTCTTGTTAAGTCAATATTCTTTTTCTATCTGCGTACTGGAATAATAAACTTTCCAATGTCATATCTCGTGAAGGATTAGGGCTAAGACACTTTTTGTTTGATGAAATTACACTGAATTGACTGCACTGTAACTTATTCGGTGGGAATATTATAGTGTGATTCACAGCAAACTAGGTGTTTTCCAAAACAAAACTTCTCCATTCTTAGTATAAAATGCATTAAAAATAGAATTTTTGAATTCCCAAAATAGCATGTCATACTATAGATAGGAAATTGTTCTTTTTTACAATCACAGTAAATTGAGCCACTTTCACTCAACTGTAGAACACTTATTCGTACAGTGATTAGATGCAAAGGTACAGTGTTTTTGAAACTTATTAATTTTTCGCTGAGAATACAAAAAAGTGGGCATTTTTCAATCTTTACCTTTATATAAATCTCGTGTCACGATGTTTGTCGCATCGGAACTCCGAAACTACTTAACCGACCTTGATGACATTTTGTATAATATGTGTAATTTAGTCCAACTTGAGGTATAGGATACTTTTTATTTCGATTAATTAACTCAATATTTGTTATTCCAATTGAATGTTTATTACAGGATAAAGAGTTATAATTATTTGTAAGTTCCATAAGTTTCTAACAGAAGGCATTGTAAGTTAGTTTATTGAGCGACACTTGAAGATTTTACTTTATGTAGGTTCGGTAAGCTACTAATAGATGGCGCCAATGAGCCATAGTAACGCATGGCCGGGTCTCATAGTATATTATAATTCATAAAATTCAACAAAAAATCAAGCTGATTTTAAAAATATTAAAGTGAATTGAAAACAATTAAAAAATACGGAAAAATGAATTAGATTGGGTAGAATTAAGTGACTATAGAAGAATTCAAAAGAATTAAAAAGGATGTAGCATAAATTAATAAGCATTCAGGGAGAATTCAAAATTAATTGCAACCAATGAAAACCTACGAAATAACTCATGTCTTGTGACAACTTCTTTGAAATCCATTAAAATATTAAAATACTTTTGAAACATATTTTTGAAAGCTCTTGAAAATGTCAAGGAATTTGAATTAAATACGTTAAACTATTTTATATCCTTCGATCATTTTCTCAATTAATCCTTGGGATCAATTAAATCAAAACTATTTAAAAAATTTGTATAATCCATTGAATTAAGTAAAATAGAATAAATTAAGAGAAATTCAAGCGAATTAAAAAAATTGAAAAGAGCTAATAAAATTCAAGAGATTTCGAAAGCATTTTAGAAAAATTATTAAGAATTCAGGGGAATTCCAAATATCTTCAAATCTCTAAAACTCTAAAAAATACCACACTTCTCATGAATAAATTCTTTAAAATTCACTAAACTATTATAAAGTATCGCAGAATTCTATAATGATATTGTCTGAAATCCTGGAACATGTTTTTAAATAAATTCAGTGATTTAAAATCTATTAAAATCTTTTACATACCTGTAAAATCGTTCGATATTTTTAGAAATTCTAGAAAATTCTTTTCCCTCAAATATTTCGAAAGCTTAAAAATCACGTCTAATTCATGAAATTAATTAAAAGAATTCCTTCGAATATTTTGAATTCTTTGATCTTTTTCATTTGAAAAAGTCGCGTATGGCGAGGAAGTCACCCGGGACAATTTAGAATCAATCAGAAAAAACCTGGAAATTTTCAAAAAGGTCAATAATAGGGATAAGCTATATTTTTACGGCTATGAAGATGAGATAAAGAGCCAACCTTCTCAGTAGAAGACACCTAGATTCTCCAGAACAAAGACAGAGCACCAGAAGTAGGAGCAAGATCTCAGTAGATCCGGTCACTCAATCCCTAAAATTGTCGCACCAATCACACAGTGATCAGCGCCACTTCTGTATAGTAGAACGGCTCAAATGACTCGGGGCAACCATTACCCCGAACATGCCGAACCGTTTAATCAACAGTATAGTCAGCCGTTCGGCACCGACGGCGTTTGCGGCACGGTTCCGCGCTTGAACAGCTTAGGTAAATATAGCACTCAAATTTTGAAATGACTGATCTACATAAGTTCGGGGTAAACGGAGTACTGCCTATCCCGAAAGGTTTTACCTAAATTCTCTGCGGGAAGGTAATGCCTATTGGTTTCTTTGCACACAAGGGTATTGTGCACAATAAATACGTTCAAAAAGGTCGGAAGATAAGCAGAGTATTACTGTTAAACAAAGTATTAGAGTATTACCAGGAAGTCCTGAATCGATTACGTGACTTAGTGAGTTAAAAAAACGTTCTGATTTGTGTTAAAGTGGTGGCTGGGTGCTTCACCGACTGCAACTCGATGCAAACATTGACATTTTTAGTTATAACTTGAGCACAAGCATTTCAGAATTTTAAGAAAAACTTTCATAAGTCAGTAATTTACCTACTCAGACTTCTTCGCATTGTAATTTTTTAAGGTTTCTAACTGATTTTAAGAAAAGATTTCGTGCTTTGATACCGACCAAGTTTTCGTAGTAGAAAGTCATCATTAACTTGTAGTGCCGTTTGAGCTAGCCTTGTAGATAATTTCCGACGGAAGTGTGTTTAACTTATAATTCTGATATCAGTTTTAACGCATTTAAAAGATACATTTTTATTGAATTTTTATTATGAAATGTAAATATCTCAGAAGGACATGTTTGACGATTAAAATCTGCAAGATAGCGAATCTTGAATGTGTCCTATAACCTGCATCGAAGCACCAGTATATTTCTTTTTTAAACAAAAAAATAATAATTTTTCTTTAATACATTATTGATTGTGCCTCTACTTGGAAAAAATGAGGGTCGTTTTTACTTTGCTCTTGAAATTGGCAATCATCTTTAATTCTACAAGTAAATATAATAGTGTAATGTATACATAATTTTAAAGATATTTTGAAGCTTTCCGCTAATAACCGTTTGTCCGGCTTAATCCGGCTTCTTAACCAATTGCTATTTTTTCAAAACTCTATTTGAGTTTAGTTAATTCACATTGCTTCTTGTCTGTCCTCATCCTAACATTAGTACATGTATGTTAACGGAATTCGTAGAAATTACGGAACTAAAAAGTGCAGTGGGTTGAAATGGAAACGAAAATGCATAATTAAATCTAAAAAGTGTTAGTATTGGTACAACAAATTTTTCGATCCTGAGAGAGTCCATGTCGGTACAAAATTTGTACGGGTGATACTTTTATTTGAAATGTATCCCTTGCAATCTGAAAACAAGCTAAATATTTTTATTCAAATATTAATAATATTCCTAAAATTCTATTTAAGTAACTTTGTGGATTCCAATTTCATACGTTTTTCAGGGTATTTCTTCGTATATTATAAATGAGACGAAGATATGCTATCTTATCATTTGTCTTCAATCCGCATTAATCTGTAGCTTTCTCTCTCGGTTTAATATTCACCTGTAATCAAATTTGAAAATAAGATTGTCGATAAAGTTTTAATTTTAGAACATAATTGCAATCGTGGAACTGTTTTAAATTATTAAACATTTTTTCTCCTGAAGACAGAAAGTCAATGGAAGTTTTACAATTTAAAAAACAAAGTTTTAGTGATGCCGACAATTTTTTGCAATTTTCGGAATTTTTCTTTCATACAGAAATTGTTGTGAATGAAAACAATGACTTTAGAATTCTTTTATACTAGCTCTGATTTTTAAAAAGTGTAAATTTTCTTTACTTGACACATAGTCAGTTTCAGTTTAAACACTAAAAGTTTTGAAAAAGATTCCAAAGAATTTCTTTCACTAGCAGTCAAATGTTGGAGGGCCATCATTTGCAAATTGATATTTATATTTTTAAGCTCAACTTTACGGTAAATATCTCTAAAAATAATCTATCTTTAAAAATACTATACATGGTGTCACATAAATCACGGGACGGCTGAATATTGCATCAGGCAAGATATTTTTCAGTGATGTCAAGGTCATTCTGGAAGTAATTTTCAACGAGAAATTCAATCTTCACCTTTATTTTGAGCTTTACACGATGAGTTTCAAGATTGTCAACGCCAACTTAAAAACAATGAAAACTCCTTGTTTTTACATTGGCAATCGATAGAGCGGGAAATTTTACGTTCAAATATGTACCTAGGTCATAGATAGATTGAAACCTTAAATGTCATTCTAAGGTCTTTTAAACCTAAAAAAGGTCTGTATACCTCTGGATCAAGGTCAAATTAAGACTGTGACCTGAGTACATATTTGAACGTAAAATTTGCAGCTCTATCAATTGCCAATGTAAAAAAGCGGCATTCATTTAAAACAAAAATTGACCTTGAAAAAACCTTTAATGTTTGATCATTTAAAATTAAACAAGCTCTGCATACCTTTAGGTAGAGGAAGCTTTTCAAATTCTTTTCGTAACGAGCAAAGATACTAACTTTAACAAGGCCTGCTCAATAGTGACCGTAAGTATGACCTTGCCGATGACCTTCAAGTTCATTACAAGTTCCATTTTTTTCCATTGAAAACCTCCTTTTTACATCGGCATTCTATAGAGCTGTAAATTTCACGTTAGAATATGTACTCAGGTCATAGGACCTTGAAAAAACCTTGAAGGAACTTTAAGGCAAAAGAATTCAGATTTAACAAGTTCTATAATTGCGGCTTCTTCGGTATCACTATATTGCAAAGCTTTTTACTTCTCCGAGAATTCTGCTGCCTGTTTTTATTAAAGCTTAATATAATCTGCAAGAGAATCCGAAAAAAACCGAATCTTCTACCTGCAGATCGATGCACACTTTTTTTGTATTATTAGACAGTGATAAGATTATTATCGTTCTTAAGAATTGGTATTAACCGTTTCTAGACTCAATAACCATTGCTAAGGGTTTTCATTCACTGTGCTAAAGATGGTTGCTGATGTACTTGCTTATGTCTAATTGAACATATATTACATTTCGAGAACCGAGAAACCGTTTTTTCCTATACGCAACTTATCAAAAATTTTAATCCTATCTTGTTGCAGAGTTAAGTTCACAGTTTGACTGTTTACCTAATGGCGAACCTATTCCTTGTGATCCTCGTTACGAACCTCCTTCATCATCTGAAAGAAATCAATCAACTCAGAGGTCCCTTTTTCCTGCCGAGCCTCTCCTTCGGGGCAGGTCCAGGTCACATAATGCTGGGTCCATTCCTCGTTCTGCCAGGTTCATTTCTCCTCCTGTGAGGCTTCCTTCTTCTGGCGGATATGGATGTGAACTTGAACACTTAAGCTATATTAGGGTGACTTCCAATTCGAATCCGCTCCGGATATTCAAACTTCGAAGATTCATTTTTCCTGCTGATAAATCACTTACCATGAAAACGGGAAAGTCTACGTTTGTGCCTATGCCAACTCGAGAACAAATTGTATTATCAGCAACCAATGGTGACGTGTATGCAATATTAGCCAATTTTGATTATCTGAATGGAATATATAAACACTGTAATCACAATAAGAGGCGGGTGAAAATAAACATTGCAAACGGCAGCGTTACCCTATTGAGGTCAGATGAAATTACTGATGCTCCAGTAGGTGTTACCTGTCCAATTGCAATGTATTATAAGGTAGAGAATGTAAACCCTCCTGATGCTGATGGGAATTAGTTTTAGGTCTAGACGCATGTAGAGAATAGCAACCGTTTCACAACTCATATAAAATAAATTGGTTTGAAGAAAGAGGTTGATATTTGTTCAATCATTATTACACCTTATTCATTTATTTTAAATAAAATTTATTATTTTTGCTGAATCGGAGAATTTCGATTAACTTCGACATCTTCATCTGGCGAATTCTGATTCACGGCTGTTTCCAACCGGTCTCAAAAAATATAAGATAATGCAAACAATAGGTATCAATAGGCAAAATCCATTTCAGAATGCTAAACGAAAAAAATTGTATTGATGAGCCAAACAGATCCAAGCAATTTTGGTTTTATAGGTAATTAAAATTAAGGCAACCTAATCATTAAAAAGGAGGTGATCCTAGACGTTTGAACGATAGTCTATACGTCCAGATGGTCCATCTTATATTGTTACGTTTTGTTAGATTCAGTTTAAGGAAGAAACATTTGGCTACTCTCATGTGTTAGAGATATTAAATTTTTATACGGAAAAATCTGAATAGTGTTAAGGATATACCTGAAAATAATGCTTCTTTACAATTTTTTACAATCAAAAGTAATTGCTTGTATAATTTTATTGAGTTCAAATTTTTTTAAATTTCTTTGTGACAACCACGTCTTCGCAATTTTCAACGTTGCCAATGTCGAAAACACGTCACCATTCGAAGTTGACAATACAATTTGTTCTCGTGTTGGTATAGGCCCAAACGTAGACCTTCCTGTTTTCATGAAGTGATTTATCGGCAGGAAAAGTGTATCTTCGAAGTTAGAATATCTGTTGCAGATTCGAATTGGAGGTAAGCCAGATAAAACGTAATTTCACGTTCAGATCCATTTCCATCAGAAGAAGGAAGAATCACAGGAGGAGAAACAGACCTGGCAGGAAGAGACATATATTCATCAGGAGACGACCTGGACCTGTCACGAATAGGCGGCTCGTCTGGAAAAAGATAACTCTGAGGTGAATTATTTCTTGCAGCAGAAAAGTAGATCGGCAACGAGGAACACCAGGAATAGGTTTGCCATTAGGTAAACAGTCAAATTGTGAACTTAATTCTGCAACGAGAGAGGATGGAACTTTCAGATAAGTTAATGAGAACAACGGTTGCTTGGTTCTTGTATTGGAATAGCCTAAAAATTAAATATAAACGGGAAAATCAATAACCATGTTTAACATTTATTTTTTGGTTTTTTCTCTTAAACTCAGGACATGGCAAAATTTTTCCGGCGATACTTCTTAAATGTTTGACCGGCAATATTAAGTGAATATTATTTGGAAAGTTTTCTGGAAAACTTTTATTTAGGTTTTTCTTGCAGAATGTATTGAGTTTTATAAAAACTTTAGCACTTTTGTCCTTTCCTTTTGTTCATTCACATAATTTTCTGTTTGAATTTTACATCATCTTAAATCAATGCATGGAAATTCACAGAATGCAGATAAGAAAATATAAAAAAGAATGTATTTTTTCTAAAACTGCTTCGTATTAATGTAGTAATGACTTTCAATCACTTAAATAATTCAAAAGTTAATAATAAGCATTATAATAAGCAATTCTCGTGGAAAAATATTAAAATTTGAGTTTTTGTAAAATTGCGATATCCCGGAATTGCCTGAATTTCTGTACACCTCCAACTTCTTTCTCTTGTGTTTTACAAACTATTATCAAATATCGAACCAGATTCTTTATTTAAGACATATGTTCGCATCGCAATCATATTCTAAAATTAAAACTTTATCGTCATTTTTTTATTTAAATGTGTTTACGGGTCAATATTGGAAATAGAGAGATACCTCCAGATTAATGTTGACTAACTGATAAGATTTCAGATAATTAGATAAATAACAGTTCTGTGTTCTGGGCCGCTGTATTTTTTTCTCTGGGATCTAGATGTCTTCTACTAAGAAGATTGAGCCTTTGTCCCTAGCTCACAGCGATAGACCCATAACTCATCCCCACTAATGGCCTTTTTTAACATTTTCTATTTGTTTATGACTGATTCCGAATGGTAGAGGGCGACTTCCTCCGATAATCCTTTTGATCTTCGGTCATCAGCCGTAGAACGAAAGAAGCGGCCAGGCGGATCATCTACAAATCTTAGCTCAGAAGTTCTGCTACAATAGATTTCGAAATCCTAAGATTTTCCTATTCCTCAGCCACTTCTAGGAGACGATATACATTAAATAACACTCTCACTCGTGTCAAATTTTAAGATGTTTTGGCCGTTAGTGGCAATTGGAACGAGTTCAGGATCCACTGAAGTACGAACAGTTTTAAATTGCTCCAACCACCCTTTTCCTTCATTTTTACGTTCTCATCGTAATGAGAAGGTATTGGTTTTATGTAAAATTTGATTTTGTCGGTTTTCATCAAATCTCCACGTTTGAGGCACTCTGAGTAAAAAAAAAACGATTTTTATTAAATTTATGTCTGCCTGCCTGTCTGGCGATCTGTCTGTCTGTCTGTCTGTTATCACCATAACTTTCTATAGATTGATTATATTGCACTCTGCTTTTGCACACTTCTTTAAGACCTAAAAATATGGAATGAGTTCGTTAGCCAGCCATTTTGGATACAATCTAAAAAAATTAGAGCATTTTGAAAACTTTTGAGACCACTTTTTACTAAATTTGAAAATTATATGTACGTTTCTTTATAGTACTCTAAAATTCGAAAAATTTATCCTTATGACATTTTTTGATAAAATAAAAATTATCAGAGATATAGCGTATTCAAAATCCAAAAAAAGAAACGAAAATTAACATTATCAGCCAAACCATGCAAGATACGAAACAATACGCTTAAAAAATGTTAATACTATTCTTCCTCAACTGTCCGAAAAGGCTTCTGGATTTAAAAAAATGTTGTGATGGTCAAATGCAAATTTTCCTTATTGAAGAAATTAATTTAATTTAATTCGAAGGAGCATCTACTTCCGAAATAAGGTCACTTGGAAGGCTAAAATCGAAGGTCTTATTTGGTAATTGAAGACCAGTGATATGAGGCCGTTCCTAAAGACTTACTTGATGTTCTGGGTATATAGCAACCAACTCCGAAAGATGAGCGAGGAGTTTGAAGTTTAAAGGTCGGTTTAAAGCTTGGCGGGACATTTATGAGAGAGAAAAATTGACTGATACACGAGATGTGACTGACTTGTTTCCCACCACACCTAAGAGAGAAACAGGTCTTCTAGTATGAGGCAGTTGAACACTCTAAGAAAGGGACTCAGAGATTTTGGACACCTCTAAGCATTGATTGATAAGTGCTCGAACATACTTTACATGACCAGATAATATTGTCACGCTGCCCTTTTTCATTGCTAAACGAGGTTTTTATTTTGTGCTACTAACTGATCTTACAAATTCGGAAACAGCATTAGACAATGTAGTTCATGAAAGAAATAGAACTTTCTTTATTTAAATAGTTTTGTTGTAATCTGCTCCTTAGCTAGTTCTTTCCTTACTGTTTGCTTTGTGACTCCGTCTCGTAGTGAAGGTAGTCGTTAGGCTTCTCTTAACTCTCGTATGCTGAATACCCTCAGATTCAAGAATACCCAGATATTTATATGAGACACCTGCAGCCATTGCCTCGATGTCATTTTCGAACTCGTTATCTAACTCTGCGGTCCCTAATGCCCCTCTAATTAAATGCACTGTTTTGCATTTATCTAGTCCGAACTCCATGTGGATCTCATTGGAAAACTGCTTTGTGCCATCGATCACTTGCTGCAGTTTCTTGGCTGAACTAGCGTACAGCTTCAGGTCATCCATGAACAGAAGATGGGTTACTTGATGACCATCCTCATTATCATGAA
>JAWWLR010000002.1:20229027-20241512 GCA_035041075.1 Acraspis erinacei
TACCTTCGAGTTTTCAGATTGAGAAGAGGAGAAATCGATTGCGCGCGCAACCCAGTGTATCTTCCACTACTCTCTTCCACACGGACATAGACCTGTCCTTGTATTAGAGACAGCCAGTTTCAAATCTGGGATCACTGAGCTCAGCTACTGAGCTGGCTTTCGATTCGCGGAAACGGCCGCACTTCGCATGCGTCGCAACGGTTTTTGATAGCGTTTTCTTTTTTAATTTTACTATTGTTTTTTATCCTCAGTTCAATCTTGAGGACCCATGCGTGTCCGGACTTAATTATATACACATATAACTAAATACGTGAATTAGCCAACATTTAAAAATTAACTTTTAACAACCCTCTTTTATAACACGTGAATCTTAACCAATTTAGTATAAATTCATAAAACTTTAAAGAATTTACGTTAAATTCAAATAATAAGGGAACAAATTTCAAATCGAAAAAATTCAATTGATTTCCGTAAAACTGGAGTCAACAATTTAGAGATATCTAGGCGAAATTAAAAAGATTCGATAATATTCATAAAAATTCAAGGTGAGTTTAAAAATAAATCAAGCTTAATTTGAAACAAATTCAAGTGAACTTCAAAAAATTAAGAAATACGACAAAATTAATTGCATTCATTAAGTTTGAAGTAAGTTTAGAAAAATGGAAGGGAATTTAAAAGAGTTTGATGATTGCATTAATGCAAAGATAAATGTCAAATGTAAATTTTTAAATTATTTCTTTATTTAATTCTAGATGAGTCGAACAAAAATAAAATAAAAAAATCCGTTCCATCGAGTAGACTTAGTGAATTTAGTAGACGTGAATTCCAAAAAAACTCAAGAAAATTCCAAAGAAATATCAAAAAATATTTTTAAATCTCTTAGGATATTTGCAAATTGAAACCAGACGAAACCCCTTACTAATTGTACAAAATTCTTTAAGATCCATTAAAATATTACAAAATACAGTAAAATTCTATGAAGTCTGATATTTCTTCAAATTCCGGAAATTTCCATAAAATAATTGGGAGCTTTTACAATAATTATTAATTATCTCAACAATTTTCATAAAGATATTTAGAATTTAGCTGATTTCCAACGAATAGGTACAATTCGTTTATGGAGTCAACTAAGTATGTCTATCCGATGACACTTTTCTATGTTGCTTGGTAAATATACAAGAAATATTAATTATTTAAACATTTTATATAAAAAAAATAAGACTTTAGTCTTTTTTCTACGAATAAGCTCACTTTTTTTATAGAATTAACTTATAATTTCTTTCCGATGATTTTGTTTCTATGGTACTTTGCAAATTTACAATTATTAATTATTTAAACAATGTTTATCAGCATATTTAGAGCTTTGCTATTTTTCAAGGAAGAGGCACAATTTTGTGTACGAAGTGAACTAAGAATGTCTTTCGATGCGAGTTTCCTACGATACTTGATAAATTTACAATAATGATTTATTTCTCAAATAATTTTCATAAACAAATTCAGATTCTACTGCAATATATTTTTCCATATATTTTACTGCTATTTATTATTTAATCAAGCATATAACCAATAGCAATATATGTGACGTGCGCCGAAGAAAGGGGGCTTACTCTAAAAAAATCGAAAACGAGGTTTCTATACATCTCGAAAGTTTCTGAGTTGCTCTTTTTAATAAAACACCATCCAAAAAAAATCCGAACGTTATTATTAGTAATATTGAGTTGTTAGGTACACAATAAATCGGGTTTTCGCTCGAGAGCTCGAGTTCCCGTGAAGCACCTCCCACCACTCACCACTACATCTCCGCGTCTCATCTACACCCCGTCCGTAAGCCACGTCTACGACTTACCTCTTTCCGTGGAAATGTAGTGGTAAGTGGAGAGGGAAGATTTCATGAGTATTCCCTCTCTACTAAAAGTCGCGTCTATCGAGTCGACTTCGACCGCTCGACCTGAAAAATCTCACTTTTCAGAGTAAGCTCCCTTTCTTCGGCGCACGTCACATATTATGAAAAATAAATAAAATTCCAGTGATTTCCGTAAAACTGGAATGAATTTGCAAGAATTTAAAATAAAACAGAAGTCGATGAATTTCATAAAAATTTAAGGTAAATTAAAAAAAAATCAAATAAATTTAAAACAATTTGAAAAAAAAAACTTTATTGAATTCAGTAACTTTTAAATGAGCTTAGAAAAATGCAAGGGAATTCAAAGGAATTTGATGAAATTCCTAAGAATTCAAGTTGAGGTTAATAGACTTCAGGATAAATTAAAGGAAAACTTTTAAAAATTCACTGAATTCCAAAGAATTTACAAGAATTCAGGGTGAATGTCAAGAAAAATGTTTAATATTTAAAATCCTAATAATTTCTAACACAAGAAGTGAGTAATGGTTAGAAAGCAACTCAAAAATCAATTCAAAAGAATTCAAATGAGTTGAAACAATTTTAAGAATCGAAAAAATTTTGATTGATTACAATAAATTTTGAGTGAATTTAGAAAAATTAAAAAGAACTGAGAAGAATGAGATGAAATTCATAAAAAATCAACCTAAATTTAAAAAGCAATTAAAGTGAATTGAAAAGAATACGAAACATACAGAAAAATTAATTGAAATGTATAGAATTGAGTGAATTTAGAAGAATTCAAAAGAATTTAAAAGGATTTAGGATAAATTAATAAGAATTCCGGGCGAATTACAAATTAATTGTAAAAAATATTTGAAAATCTGTTCAAATCTTCGCAACCCTCCAAAATCCACTCATGTCTGGTGAAAAATTATTTGAAATCCTTTAAAATATTAAAATTCCTTTAAAATTATTAAAACCCCTGGAAATTCTTTGAAATTGTTTAAATCTCTAGAAAATGCCTTGGAATCTTTAAAAATATTTCAGTCTTTGAAAGCCTTCAAACTACAGAAATAAATTTAAAAATCTGGTAATCTTTTAAAATTTTCTAAAATATTTCGAATCCTTCGATATCTATTTAAAGTATTTCAAATCCATTTAAATCGTATTAAATAAATAAAAAAATTCCGTGTAATCTATTAAATAATTCTATTAAATAAAACATCAAAAATTTAAAAAAAATTCCATTGCATTAAGTAGAAAAGAGTAAATTTATATAAATTCAAGTGAATTAAAAAACTTCTAGTGAATTCATAAAATTCAAGAGAATTCCAAAGAATTCCGGGTGAATTACAAATCTGTTAAAATATTTAAAACCCTACAAAAAACCACACTTCTCATGAATAAATTCTTTAGAATGCACTAAAATATTATAAACTGCCGTGATATTCTGTCATGATCTTTTCTCAAATCATGGAAAAGGTAATAAAATTCATTGAATTTTAAAATCCTTGAAATCCTCGGAAATCTTATAAAATAACGTGAAATCTTTCAAACTATTTTAAAACCTCATACTTCCTGTAATATCGTTCCATATTTTCGCAAATTCTAGAAAATTCTTTATCCTATAATATTTCAAAAGGTTTAAAATCACCGCAAATTAATAAAATTAATTTTTTTTCTAATTCTTGGAATCTTTTAAAATTCCCGAAAATAATTCAAATTAAAAGGTCCTAAAAATGCCTTAGAATCAAATAAAAAACACTGTCAGTTTCATCATGCCAAATTGCAGAATTTTAAATACTGCGAGAAATATTGTGAACCTATGAAGTTTAATTATTCTACATTATTCGAAAGTTATATAATTTCTAGTTGGAAATTTTCTATAAATACAAAAAATCTCTTATTTTTCTTTTAGATATTTCCCATTTTTTAAAATAATCAATTCAGAATCCATATACGATTTCACAAGTTTACTATTGTTTTTTTTCAGTTTGAAATCAACAAATTTCAACTAGAAAACATCAATTTCTAACCAATTAATGGAATTTTTTTGCTAAAAAATATCAGTTTTCCACTGAAAATTAAATAGGTAAATTTTTAGTTAAAATAAATAATTTTCAAACTGAAAAAATTCAAACAAATTATTTTAAATGGATTTTCAAACAAGATTAATTATTTATTTAAAATACAAAGGCTTAATTTGGAAATAAAAAAAGCTTGGAAATAAAAAAAAAAACTAAAAAAGATAAATTTTTAACAAAAAAAAGGTATTTTTTTGAGATCTTTAAAAATGTCCTAAGTTCGGTTTTCATTACTTAAATTTTAAAATCTCTGAAGAACGCCCAGGAATTTTCAAAAAAATCCTAAAATATTTTGAATCCTTTGACATCTTTTGAAAATTTGTGAAGCTTTTAAAAATTTCCCGCAAATGTTTAAAGCTCTTGAAAAATCAATACAATTTTTAAAATGACCTTAAACCAGGGCAGAAACAATAAAAATTAAAGCATTATTTTTCTTTATAAAATTAATACTTCCTAAATTATTTGTTAAATTATGTCTACTTTAAATAGTTGAAAGTTACGTTCGAAACTTTTTCAGAGCTTCGAAACTTCTTTTAAAATGATTCCAAATTTTGTGAATTTTCTTCAAAGGCTTCTAAATTTTTAATTCGAACTCCTCAAATATCTATATTTTTTCTCAAATTATTTCCTAAAAATTCTAAATCTCGTCAACTTACTCGAATTTTTCCAATAAATAATAGGTGTTCATTATTTATTTATACAGGAAAATCCAACCATTTCACTTAAAAATTAAAATGCTTTAAATAGAACAATCTCATTTTTCTTTCCTCTTTTTTATTTTTGTATAAATGAAGAATGAATTCTTTTTTTTAAGAGGAAAGGAAGGGTTTTTTTCATTTTCAGGAATTCTTCAAATTAAATAGAACAATTAAAATTGTAACATTTAAAAAGTTCACTTTTTTTAGTTCCGAATATTTGATTTATAATTATTACTGATTTTAAATTAATAATCAAATATTTCTAAATATTAAGCAATTTTTCTTCTAATTAATTGAAAAATTCCAAACAATAAATTTTCAAATTGGAGATTGAAACAGTTTAATTTTTAACATTAAAATCTGGAAATTATAAAATTTTGAACTGATTCCGAATCGTCTTGTACAATCTATTTTATTATTCACTTTTTATTCTTAAAGTACTGTTCAATTATGAAAAATTTTATTTTTAATTTGTCAAATTCCCGGTAAAAAAAATAACTTCACTGTAATGCAGAAAATGCCCTGAAATTTTTAAAGAACCCTCAAATATTACCAATTCTTTGAATTCTTTTGCCAATTCTTTCGAATTTTTTACAATACCCTAAAGCATCACAACAATGTGGAATCTAAAATTACCGAAATTCATTAAAAATTCCATGAAATCTTTTAATGTGCCATAAGAAATTTATGTTAAATTTCGAGAAGTTTATGTCACAATTTAACAACTAATAATTTAAACCGATTAAAATAAAAATAATTCAAGTTTAAAGGAGTAAATTATTATAAACTCTTAATTTCATCATTTTAATTTAAAAAGTGTGGAATGTTGAAAGAGGCTTAGAGACGTTCAATAAAATGGTGCCTGTTTCGAACATAGTTATATCCCGAGAAGAAGAAGGAGGAAGATAAGGAGCAGAAAACGTAAACAGAGTTTACAAAAACTCTTGGGAGGACAAAGGCACAGGAGAATAATATTCGTACCAAATGATACATTTCTTTATTTAGAAATTCATGTGAATATATTTTTCATTCTTTATTAAATTCTCACTCAGTTACTTCAAATCTGACATGAAATAAAAACAATCAGAATTAAACGATTGTGAACTTTGTTTACAAGGAAATACTTTTGAAATTAAAGTGATGATATTAAAAGTTTTTTGTACTGTAATTCTTCAAACATTAATTCTATTTTATTTTTTTTCAATTAATAATTGTAATTCTTTATCATTATTTGTCCAAAATCAATGTAGTTAAATTGCAATTTTAAAATGATTTACATACATATTAAAAATGTATCAATGTTCACCCAAAAAAGAAACAAAATTTCAATAAAATAGTTAAATTATCAGTATAAAAAATTCCTTTTAATTCAAATAAAAAACCATTTTTTTATTAAATAGCAAATTTTTAAACCAAAGAAATGAGTTTTTAATTAAAATGATGAATCTTCAATAAAAAATAATAATTTTCAACAAAAGAGTTTATTTTTTAACCAAGAAAATATATTTCCAACCTAAAAGATGGATGTTCAAATAAAATAATGAATATTAAATTGGAACACTTAAATTTTTAACCGAAACGAAAAATTGTTTAAACAAGGGGATTAACATTCTAAGAAAAAAAATATTTTCTACCGAGAAAGTAGATTTTTTAACTAAATACGTGAATTTTTAATGAAATAAATAAATTTTCAATTTAAGAAGAGACATGTGCATCCCAATTATAAAATTTTGAACCCGAAAAGGTCAAGTTTCTACCCAAAATGGACGGTTAAATTTTCCGTAGAAAACATTCAGTTTCAACCAAATTGATGAATTTTCAACAAAAATGATGAATCTTCAACTGGAATTTTAGAATTTTATTCCTACCAAAAAGACAAATTTTGAACCAATAAAATTTATTTTCTACAAAAAAAGACAAATTTTCCCTACATTAAATGGATTAAAAATGAATTTTCGCTAAAATTATCCATATTTAACTGGAATACTTGAATTTTTAAACAACAATATTAATTTTCAAAGAAAAAGATAATTTTCTTTTAAAAATATAGATTTTTAACCAAATGTATGAATTTTCAACGAAATAGTTGAATTTTCAATTAAAAAAGACCAATTTTCATCCAAATTGTTGAGTTTTTAACAAAATATATCGATTTTTATCAGAACTGCTGAATTTTTAACTAAAATGATGAATCTTCAAAAGGAATGATTTAATTTTATACCGAAAAGATGAATTTTCAACCATAAAAATTAATTTTCTACATAAAAAGGGAATTCTTCACAAAGTACATACATTTCATTTTCAAACAATTAATTAAATTTATAAATAAATAAAAAAAGAAATAGAAAATTAATAATTAATTTCGATTTAATCAGAGTAAACTGAGATAATCTGAAAAATCTTCGACTGTTGATAAAGTAGAAATGACTTTTATAAATTCACCAAAATTATTAAAATAATAAATAGTTAATAGATATTAGATAAATAGTTGATTTAATTGAACTCTCAACGAATAATATTATAGTTAACATTTCAACCAAGAAAGATTTTAATTTTTAATCTAAACTAAATTATAAATCTAAACTAAATTAATAGTCAGTCTAAAAAAAATTTTAATAAAAGAGTTACATTTTTAACCACCAAACATTTTTCAATCAAGAGAGAAAAATTCAAACAAATTGTGGAATCTGCAAGCCGAAAATAAGAATTTTCAAGCCGAAAATAGGATTTTTTTAGGAAATCGGTCATTTTCAACTATAAAAAGTATTTTAACACAGAAACAGATAAATTTTTAACAAAATTCATAAGTTTTTAACCAAAAAGATTAATTTTGTTCTAAAAACGAATTTTCTAGAAAATACAGAAATTCTCAACCAAATACTTGAATTTTTCAATGAAACGATACATTTTTTTAAATTAAATGATAAATCTTCCGTCAAAAAAATTGTTTTGAAAAAAAACAGTTCCACTGTTAACCAAGTAGTTGAGTTTTTAAACAAAATTACAATAGTAGTTGATATTTCAACTAAAAAATTGAATTTTTAACAAAAACAAATTCATTTTTACAGAAATTTGTGAACTTTCAACCCCAAAAAATGAATTTTCGTCCGATCAATTAAATTTTCAGGTCAAAAAGAGGAATTTTTTCGAAAGACAGTTGAATTTTGAAGGTTCACAGTTGAATTTGCAACAAAAAAGTTAATTTTAAAGAAAACAAAAATGTGAATTTTCAACAACAAAAAAAAAACTAATTTTTAAAAAGATACTTAAGTTTTCAACCCAGGAGGTAATTTTTGTGCAAAAATGAATTTTTAACCAAATAGTTTAATTTTCCACCAAAAAGATTATTTTTCTACAAAAAATACGAATTTTCAACCAATTATTAAAATTTTCAAACAAAGAGGTAAATCTTAACAAAAATGAAAAGCTAACAAAGTAGTTCAGTTTTCAACCAAGTAGTTAAATTTACTACCAAAAATATGTTGAACATTTTTGGTTTACAATTTAACTTCTTGTTTAAAAATTCATCTGCTGGTAAAATTGTAATATTTTTGTTAAAAATGCTTGTTTGACGAACTACTTTGTTGCAAAATCACTGAAATTTCGTCTTTTTGGATTGAAAATTTAATATTTTGTACATTTTTTCTGTTTAACTGTACACCTTCAAATGCATGGATGAAAGTTGTTAGTCTATGTTTTTTGCAATTAATTTGTGTAGTTAATAATTTACAATTTATGTTGAAAATTAATTTCTTTGGTTTAAAATTTCAGTATTTTCTTGAAAATTAATTTTTAAAGCAAAAATTAGAATGATTATTTTTTTTAATGATTTTTTTTAAGTTGAATTTATTTTTTATTTTACACTTGAAAAGTTGTCCTTTTTAGGGAGAAAATTAATTTTGATTCTGAAAAATTTATCTTTTGGTCTGAAAATTCGACTATTTGGTTAAAAAATCATGTCTTTTTTTGAAAATGCGTTTCATGGAACTATTTATAAACAATTACGAATAAGTAAAATGAGTCAAAAACTTTTTTATAAGAACAAGCTCGCAACTATTTTCTCAAGTTACTTTTAAAACTTTTTTCAAACTTCTTAGATGAGCTAAAATTAAATTTCTGCCATCTCAAAAATCGAAATTTCGAAAGATTTAAAAGATTTTTGAATTATATAAACATATCAGGGTTTTATACCAAGTTTACGAGATTTAAAAAATTTCGACAGATTCCAAAGGGTTTTAAAGGATTTTAATTGATTTTAAGAATTTGAAAAGATTTTATACGGTTTCAAAGCATTGAGATTATTTTAAAGGATTCCAAGGAATTTCAGAAAATTTCAATTTTTTCAAATATTCACATAGTTCAAAGTATTCTACCTAAAAAGACGAATTTTCAATAAAATTACAACATTCTCAACCGAAAACTTGAATTTTCAACTAAAAAGGATGAATTTTTAAAACAAAAAAATTAATTTACCACCAGAAAAGACGATTATTTAATAAACTTCAAACATTCAAAACCACAAAGTTGAATTTTCTAATAAAAACATAAATCTAATAATCTAATAAAAACATAAAAAAGATTAATTATCTCCCAAAAAGATGAATTTTCAATAAAATTTTGAACCAAAAACTTCAATTTTTAACTAAAAAAGATAAATTTAAAGAAAAAAGCTTAATTTACTACCAAAAAATATGAATTTATAATAAACGTCAAAAATTTTAAATTTTATAAAAGTTATTAACTTTAAAAACTAGTTGTTAAACTTGTTAACAAAATCATACATTTTTAAAGAAAAAGATTAATTTCCTTGCGAAAAAAACAACGAATTTTATAAAAAAAATTCAAGAATTCTCAAACAAAAAGTTGAATTTTCAACTACAAACATACATTTTTAAACAAAGAAATTAATTTACTATCAAAAAATACAATTTTTCAACAAAATACATGATTGCCAAACAAAAAGATTAATTTACCACCAGAAAAGACTAATTTTTAATAAACTTCAAAAATACAAAACCAAAGTTTAATTTTCTACTAAAAACATAAAGTTTTAAACAAAAAGAATAATTCCCCCCCCCCCCCAAATACGATTTCTCAACAAAATACATTAATTGTAAACCCAGAACTTGAATTTTCAAATTAAAAAGATGAATTTATAAAGAAAAAGATTAATTTACTACCAAAAAAGGCGAATTTTCAATAAAATTCTCAACCAAAAACTTGAATTTTCCACTAAAAAAGATAAATTCACTACCAAAAAATATGAATTTTTAATAAGTCAAAAATTTTTAACCTAAACGTTAAATTTTTTAAGAATTTTTTTTTAATTTTTATGAAAGTAGAAATTAGTTCAACTTTAAAAACTCTGCGTATAACTTTTAACCAAAAAGATACATTTTTAAAGAAAACGATTGATTTTCTAGCGAAAGAAATGAATTTTTTATAAAATTCAAGAATTCATAACCAAAAAGTGGAATTTCAACTACAAACATAAATTTATAAACAAAAAAATTGATTTTCTGCAAAAACAACGAATTATCAATCAAATAAAAAATTCTAAAATAAAAATTTGAATTTTCAACAAAAAATATTAATTTTAATACAAAAAGATTAATTTACTACCAAAAAAGACAAATTTTTAATCAAATCTTAGTTTAAATTAAGTTAATTAACAGCATCCAAAATATATGAACGCTCGTTATTTATAGATTTTCGATGCTTAAAAATTGTGAAAATTTTTAATAATTCATTTAACATTTAATCCGTAAGTTTACGGTTAATGTCCCTGCAGTTTATCTGACCAATTTTTTAGTTTTCCTCATCGTTTTTAATTGTTCTATGAAGAATAAAATCCTAAACGATCAAAAATAATAATGTAAAAAATGTATGTCCTTAAATATACTTTAAATAATTTTAGTCACAAGAGTCATTATACTGAAAAATATAAATTTTCAGCAAACTATTTGAATCCTCTACTAAAACAGCTTCATTTTCAAAGCAAAAAAATGCATTTTTAACAATATATTCATTCTCAGTTTAAAAAATTAATTTTTCATTTAAAAAAAAATTTAACAAAGAAAAATGAATCTTGAACCAAAAATTTACGATAAAAAGATACATTTTGTACAAAATACAGGAATTTCCAACCAAAATTGTCATTTTTAACAAAATTCAAGAATTCTCAACCAAAAAGTTGAATTTTTAAGAAATAAAGAAACATTTATTTTTTATTTTTAAGAAATTAGTTCAACTTTAAAAATTAGTGGTTCAATTTTTTTAAAAAGATGCATTTTTAAATAAAAAGATTAATTTTCTAACGAAAAAACAACAAATTTTCAACAAAATTCAAGAATTCTCAAAGAAAAAGTTTATTTCTCAGGGAAGAAACCAATTTTATTACTTTTTAAGAAATTATTTCAACTTTAAAACCTAATGGTTCGATTAAAAGAAAAATATGAATTTTTAAACTAAATTTGTTTCAAATTACTTAATAAAATTCAAGACTTCTCAAAAAAAAGTTGAATTTTTAAGAAAGAAAGAAACATTTTTTTTATTTTAAAAAATTCGATGAACTTTAAAACCTAGTGATTTAATTTTGTTTAAAAGATGAATTTTTAAACCAAATTTTTTTTTCAATTTACTCAATAAAATTCAAGAATTCTGAACCAAAAAGTTGAATTTTTAAAAAGGAAAGACATATTTATTGTTTATTTAAAAAAAATTAGTTCAACTTTAAAAACTAGTGGTTCAATTTTGTTTAAAAGATGCTTTTTTAAATAAAAAGATTAATTTTCTACCGAAAAACAACAAATTTCCAACATAATTCAATGATTCTCAACGAAAAAGTTAATATTTTTAGGAAAGAAACCAATTTTATTATTTTTTAAGAAATTATTTCAACTTTAAAACATAGTGGTTCAATTAAAAAAAAATGAATTTTTAAACCAAAATTTTTTCAAATTACTTAATAAAATTCAAGAATTTTCAACCGAAAAGTTGAATTTTTAAGAAAGAAACATTTATTTTTTATTTTAAAAAATTTGTTCAACTTTAAAATCGAGTTGCTAAAATGTTCACAAAAAATATGAATTTAAAAAAAAAATAATTTTCTACCAAAAACGAAACGATTAAAAAAAATCAAGAGTTCCTGAACCAACAAATTTAAGTTTCAACTAAAAAACAATAATTTTTAAACGAAGAGATTAATTTACTCCCCAAAAGACGATATTTTTACAAAATTCAACAATTCTGAACGAAAAGATTGAATTTTCAACTAAAAAAAATGAATTTTGAAACCGAAATATTAATTTAACACAAAAAAGGCGAATTTTTAACAAAATTAAAAAAATCTCAACAAAACGGTGCAATTTTTAAGAAAGAAAGAAATTTTTGTTCATACGAAATTAGAATTCAATTCGCTGATCAAAAAATAAAATAAAGACTTTTCCTCAATATTATAGTTGTTTCAAAACAATAAAACTCTTGCTATTATTCCATGAAGAGATTCCTCACGAAGAGAAATAAAAAAAATTTTGGAATAGTTAAATTTTATGTTAAAAAATTAATTATCAACGAACCAGTTAAATTTCCAACAAAATAAATAAATTTGTAATCCAAATGTTCAAACAAGGTGATACATTTTCAACCAAAAAGATAAATTTTTCAAGAAAATAGAAGTTTGAACTTAAAAGATAAATTTTTTAATCAAAATGGAAGTTACATTTTCATTTAGATAAATGAACTGTTCAACTAAAAAATTTTGTTCAACAAAATAGTTGAGTTTTTAACCAAAAATCATTTACATTTTCAACCCAATTGTTAAGATTTCCAGCACAAAATACCAACTTTTTACAAGAAAAA
>JAWWLR010000002.1:20269904-20283670 GCA_035041075.1 Acraspis erinacei
GCTATAGGCCGCTGGCTTCTGAAATCTGAATCACCCTGAGTCAAAGTTGGTATCTGATTGAGTGCGTGCAGTATACCTACTATGTCCATGCAATGACTCTCTATTTCTCTCTGGTATATCTTACATTTCGGAAATTTGGCTATCCCTGGTCTATTTATAGGGTATCCAAGATACTTTGTTGGGATATACCATTATCTCGCTGTTTAGGATGCCTAATATTCTATGCACGTTTAGAATTAGAATCGTAAACCTCAAGAGCTAGAACGTAATTAAGAATGGGTCTGAGTCTATTTCAAAGGGACACATTTCAGTTTGAAGTTTGAACATATTTTTTATCATGCCTGTACAATTTATTTATACTTCAATGTTACTTTTTTCGCAAAAATAACTAAGAAAAAGTTACATTTTGAAACGCTAACAGTAACAAGAACGTTTCTTCTTAAAAGTACCTTATCCAATACTGTGACTTAAAGGCTCTACTCTGAAATGCAATCGTAATGGATGTGCTGGACCTACTAGAATTTCTTTAATTTCACCTTTGCTCAATGGGGTAGTCGTACCGCTTTCTATGTTTATTTTTGCCCGTACTGTGGTGCGAACAACAGCACAATATGTATATATTCCAGCAAGATAATTTATTTTCAATAGACATAGACATTCTTTCCTGTTTGTAGTTTAATGGTTTTATCCTCCGGAAAAGTGTATTTTCGAAGTTCGTATGGTCGGAACGGATATTTAATTGTAGTAAGCTGAATTATTTGATTTTCTTCAAGTTCATATTGGCACGTTTCAGGCACTTTGGGCTTGGCAGATGGAGCTATGTACCTGACAGCAGGAGACCTGGATCTATAACGAAGAGGGGACGGGGCAGGAGAATGTTGTCTGTCAGAAGAAGATGCTCTGTCACGAGGAATGCCAATAATAGGTTCGCCATTGGGCAGACACTCGAACTGTAAACTTATCTCTGCAAAAAGAAATACAGGATTACGTTTTGAGTACAGTATGCAAAAACGTTTGGTATTCTAAACGTTTACTAGTGGCGCACCGGATAATCAAGGATACGCTACGAAAAGCATACTTTGAGAGTATCTCTCTCGTACAGAAAACCGGCCTCAATTTATTGTTTTATGAAAATTCTTGAAAAAAATTGGAGAGGAATATACATTGCTCAAGCCCCAACTCGAATCTGTTAACGGTTCACTCATTTTGACAAGGATCACCGAAAAGCAAACGGATCACTTTTTAAGGGTTTTCCTGCACGTTACAAACTCTAGCACTTGGACTATCATCTTGCACGCATCTTGAACTCATTCGTTCTAAATATGCACGTTTCCATCGATTTGGAAAGGCTTCAAACGAAATATGTTGATTAACTCAACCATATTCTTTGGTTGATTCTAGTATCGAAGTATTTTGTAGATTTAACCAACAAATTTTGTTTAATTAGTACAATAATTTCTAAAATCAACAAAACCATTTCTCCAAAAACTGATATTGATTAAAGAAGATGAATTTGGTCAAGTGAACAAAAATTTATTTCCTTGACCATAATGTTTCCTGAAATCAATTTTAAAATTGTGAAATAATGTATGAAGCGAAGCTTTTATAATTACGCTTCAAAAATACTGAAAAATTATTTTGTAATTAGACATATATATTATTATTATATTCACCAATAGAATTAAAGATGATTGTCAAGATCAGGACCAGAGTATAAACGGCCCACATTTTTTCAAAGTAAAGGAAAAACTGATTAATCTATTAATGAGGAATTTCGTTAAAGGTGCAACAAAGGAATATTCTGGTGCTTCATTATAGATTATATAATATATAACATACTGTCGTTATCTGATATGCTTGCAGACGTCAAATTTGTCCTTCCGAGATATTTGCATTTCATTGAAGTTAGCTTGAACGAAAAAATCTTTGCAATTTGTCCATATTTTTTCTCATAGAAATAAGATTCAATATCTAATTTAATTTGCTGCTATTCGAGACCTAGCTACAAGTTCGTAACTTTTTAAGAACAAATTGCTTCTATGTTGAAATCTGTCAATTGATTCGAATTTGTGTTATTTGACTTTCAGAAGCTAGTTAATGAGACAAATAAAATCATTCCACCGTCGCTTTTCTTTTCTGGTTATAAAAAATTCTCTGGCAATAAAAAATTCAGTTATTTTCGTATTTAAAAGATTACTAAATTATTACAGTAAATATTTGCGATTGCCGCGAATTTATTACAGAATTTAAATTACCGACATGGAATGGGAAATTTTCATGTTTGTCATCTTTAAGGAGAACAAATATCAATTTAGTTTGAAAGGAGTCTTATTAAAGTGTATTTAAGGTTTAGAAAATAATTTGTAATAATACAATATTTTGTAAACTGATTTCTTCTGTTGAATAAAATTTTTGTTTAGCTGAATCTTGGGAATTCCAAGGACCATATATGTACATTTTACGAAGGAGAGGGGATAAACAACTAGTCAATTATTCTAAAATTAATTTTAAATGTTACCATCCTTCCACATTTATTATTACTTCAGCACCGACGTCAAAAGCGTACAAATACTCATTAATCACGAAAAACTTAACAAAGTTAAAAACAGGTTATGGCTTTATTCGATCGGGGAGCACTATTTTCAATAAAATATATGCCTTTTTACCAAATAGGTGAGTTTTAAACGAAGCAAGACATTATCAACAAAATAGTAGAATTTTTAGCCATACGAAATGAGTTCTGCACTAAAAATATTACAGTAAACTTTTCAATTAAAAAAAGAGAACTTTTAAACACAAATTTTTGGACTTTCTCATTGGATTTTTATTCATTTAATTGGCATTTAAGGGATAAAAAACGAGAAAAGGGGGAAAAGGGAAAAGGAGGATGTTTCTGAAAACCATGGAGGAGGGAATTATTTAAAAAAGGAGAATATACAAAGTTCATCTGACTATATCGTGCAGGTATAAGTAGATCTGGGAAGGGAACAGAGTAGTGGAACACCCACCAAGAGAAATTTCGTAAAAAGACTAGAGCGATATACAACATGGAAAATAGAAGTAATCTGCCTTCAGACTGGGACATCTACTAGATACCTCCGAAGGAATGCCAGAAAAATATAAGAATTTACAAACAGGAGAATTAGAGGGGCTTCTATGATGAATCTAAGAACATTCTGGAAGCAGCGTGGCTCCACAAGACCCTGACGAAAAATCCAGAAGCTAGCCTCGAGCTCGTAAGGCTCGATGAGGGCGAATTTGCTGAAGACGAAGAAGAAACAGTGAATCGCCTGGTGATATTCCATTTCCTAGGTTTTCAGCGAACTCAAAACGATCGAGGGAAGGAATGCTGGGGCCAGAAGAAGAGGACACTATTTAGGACAAGCATTGCTCTTAAACACGTGCGATCGGTATAGAAGAACGGCAGGGTCGCCTTTATTCCGAAATCTGATGAGAAGGTCTACATTGCTTCTAAACATTTCCGGTCGATCAGATTGAAGTTGTTCATTCTTAAGATAGTAGCGAAAATTGCACTACATGCTGCAGTGGCAGTATTGGCTCAATAGCTTAGACATAGAGAGTATGATGCGAGCATCATCTTGAACATAGAGGACACAGTCAATTTTATTAGCATTACCCCTCCAGAAGACATCTCTCGGGAGGCTTCAAGATGTGACGTACCATACCAGGTAGTGATTGGATACAGAAAGCATGCTACGCTGGCGGTGACTGAAATCTAGATTGAGGAAAGACCTAATCAAGAGAGGAGCGTGGAGGAGCCCACAAGAGGGAGTCCTGTCATCCCCACCAGTGATGAGTCGTAGTGGACAATATATACACAAGATATGGGATTGTCAAATCGACCCTCCAAGACGGCCAAGTGGACTGTTAGAGGAGATCAAGTCGACTGTCTGAGATGATCAAATCGCCCGTCTGTGAAGATAAGTTTGGCCCTACGTGATATTTACTTCGGTTGAGTCGATCTTTCGAGTTGATCAGATGGACTCTCAAATATAGTAAATCTGCTCATCAATGAAAATTTCAATATCCTACGTGGGATATTTAAATATATCAGAAATTTCCCATAGACATTCCGAGTGTCTTGGGGATACCCCCATTTTCCACATTGCAGGTTATCCGACAGTTTATCTCTGAGACAACCCGGAAATAAATGAGATCGAATAAGATATATCAGGGTGTATCTTATTGCTGTGAAGGAATTATATGTGGAATATTGAATATTTCCTCCTGATAGTTTTACTGAAATTGTAAATTTTGCGCAATGGACCGAGACCATGTGACTTAAACTATTTCGATGTTTACAATATTTTGCCTTTATGGCTTCAATGAAGTAAAAAATGTTTCACAATATTTTATTTGATGTTTTCATTCTTCAAATAACCTAAATATTCACTTCGTGACTTTTCAAACGAGGAAAAGAGCCTCATTGTTTAGAAGGCCGATTGAGATAGCGAGTAGTATTTGTTGTGAAACAATTTTATGAGTAGTCATCAGTTGGTTTCATTTACTGCAGAAAAATGGAGACTCTTATTGGTTCTATATTTTTAATCGTGACAATTTTTCCTCAACCTGGCGGTGAGTATAATTATATATTGATAACATATAATTATAATTAATAAATATAATTTTGAATTGAGTTAACGTCGAAAATTATGTACACGGCACGAGAAATTTCTGACGAGTTCGGAACTTGATCACTCGGTCGGAAATAAGGATGGATGATTATTTTAAATGGTTAAAAATCTTATAAAATTACACGACGAATGCGAAAGTGACTACAATTTTAAATTCCCAAAAGAAAAGAAAACTACCGAAAATATTTATTCCCGAAATTTTTTAATTTCCGAAAAAAATGAATTTGTACATTTTCAAAATCTAATAATAGTCAATTGCCGAATTTCAGAAATATCGGGAAAATAACAAAAATAGTCAAGAGAGAAAAATTGTTAATAGGACATTTGTTTTTTAAAATTTCAAAAATATTTTTAAAATTTTTTAAATCTCTTAAAATTCATAAAGTGCTTCTAAAATTTGTTATTCGAAATCTTTCAAAATCTACATTTTTTCAATTTTCTTCATCGTTTCATCTTTTAAATTATTTCTTATATATTTAGAATAGAAATTTTTTACACATATTTTAAACTGATTCTAATTCTTCCTAAAATTGTGGTGAATTTTTTCAGAACGAACAAAAATGCCTTGAATTCTTCAAATTTATTTTGATGCTTTTGGAAATATTTTGAAATATTTTATAATCTCTTCGAAATTTCTAAAACTTTTAAATATGTTTTAAAGTAATTCAAAGTTTTATACATTTTTGTATATTAAAACCATCAATAGATTCAAATTAGTACATTGCCTTCCATTTTTTCAGATTCTTTGAATGAATCTTATTGTTGTTACAGGTAATTATTTTATTAACGATACCAGTGTTTTCGGTGTCAATTTCAAAGATGTATGTGTTCGTATCAGATCATTTTTAATAAAAAAAATTATCTTCTTTCAACATGACATCAATTTGAATGCCGTATAATTCCACCTAGACCCACTTTTAAGAAAGTAGAAAAATAAATTTTTGGCGAATTACTTCATAGAAAAAAATCACTTAAAAAAATCTGTGAATTATTCAATCAAAAGAATCAGGAAGCTTAAGCTCTTCCGAACTCAATGATATAACCACTTGTATCCTAAAAAAATGTTGTCAATAGTTTAATGCATTACATGTTTCAAAATTCCGAAATATTCTATAATTTACTTGTTATGGGTATTTATTTGCAGCTCTAAATGTGCGGTTTTGTGATGCGAGTGCAGTGCAAAAATGATTAAATTTATGATAAAATCATTGCTACGAGAAATATCAGTTTAAATATTTCTGACATTAATCAGTGTTGGCTCATAAGATACAAGCGTAACAAATGGTTTAAAAGTACCCTTTCTATGAAAGTAGTACCTCTGTTCTCACATCTATTCAGGGGAGTTTCTTTGCTTCTGGCCTGACTATTATTATCGAGAGGATACTTTTTCACTACCACTTGTGCTGAGGTTTCTACCACTTTTCCCGATATGCTCCCTACCTGCTGACACTGATCAAAGTTAGAAATTTTTCTTTAGTAACAATGCTTTATCAAGAATTTAATTATTGTACTGCACTATCATCACAAAATGTACATTTAGAGCCAATAAACGGAAACGTATAAAAAGTGTATTGCATTCAAAAGTGTTGAAAGAATATCTGTGATTTTTTTTAGATTTTTCCAAACGTCGACCGCTTCCTGGGAATAAGTGAAAGTCAATGCTTGAAAAAAAGGACTCCTCTTTAGGCTTTCAGATGCTTTTTAATGAACAATTCAGAGATTTTTTTAAGCTTTTAACTTTTAGCCCCGACTTCAGTTTTGGTGTATTGGGACCAATCAGAATTGGAGTACCTTCGAGTCTCAACTCTCCCTTGAGGATCGCTGTACTCTGTTCAGCGAGAGAATACTTAACGTTGCGCAGTTTTTTCAAGAAATTGTAGAGTATATCCTGATGTGCTCATCACGGTACAATTGGCCTTGATATTTTATGAGCGAGACCATAAAATCAGTATTCTATCGCTGAACATAGTATAGGCAGAATGAAAAAATGAATGAAGTCATAGATTATTATACATATTTGAGAAGTTCAAACAATAATTAATTTACTACTTATAATTTCTCTTTGCAGAATTAATGCTTCAAAGTCTTAAAACCTGCTGCGGGAAGTTTCCTGTCATTGATATTCCAAGTCAATTTTACGAACCTGAGAAAAATGCACGTCGCTTAGCCCTAAAGATGGAGGGCGAGGAAACTGTGGGATTAGATGTAAAGCACGAGTTCGTCCTCGGATTAGTCGTGCCAGAATCAAATAAACCTACTTTGATCCCATTCGTCCGAAGCCACAAGGATCGCACCAAAATTAAATTACGCTTAGAAGATAATGATCACATTTCCCAGGTTGTATCAGTACAGCAGGGAGAGAATCATCCATACTACAACCGCATTTCGTTCAGACACATTCGTACTGCCAAATTTTTTAAACTGCCGAGAACAGGTGATAATAGTGGGCAATCAGGTCGCAATAGTAGACACTTGAGTCCTAATAGCGGTCACTTGAATACCAATAGTGGACATTTGTCTCTAAACAGTGTGCACTTGAGTCAGGATAGTGGGCACTTGAGTCACGATAGTGGACACTTGAGTCCCAATAGTGGGTACTTAGGTTCCGATAGTGGTTTTTCAACTCCCGATAGAGGCTACTCAAGTTCTAACAGTGGTATTTTTACACGTACCAATAGCGGGCACATAAGTTCCAATAGTGATTAATCAAGTCCCAGAAGTCCTAAGTATATCTCATAGGCTTGTTTTGGCTGACGTCTTGAGGACGTCCTGTGGACTGTTCACTAGATGAAAAGACCGCAAGGTTGTGTTAAAGACAAGTCACAGGACATAGAGGTATATTCTAAGGACTTATTTAAGATATCCCTGATCGGTTTAGCTCTGATTTTCTTACCTTGTTTTGGGAATACTAATATGTACTTCAGTAAATTTACAATAATACTGTTCTTTTAATAAATAAACAATTTTTTATCAAGGATGGGAATGGACACACGATGGTAAGGAATGCCTACATCCAAACTCGAATTTCGGTGAGTGGGTGTGCTCGGGAAAGGTTTTCTGCAGCTTGCATCTCCCTTGTTCAAAATTGCAAGAAATTATGGGCACTTTTAATCAAAATCCGTCTGCAGACATTAGGTTATATAGTTAGTAAGGTTATGATTTCTAAATGTATGTGTCTAAAAGGAAAATGTGAGTAATAAAATAACAAAAAATAAAAATATCATTTGTAGTTCCTCATTTTGAATTCTTTTATAATTTTTCTGTCTGTCCTAACAGCAGAGAAGAAGTGGAATGGAGAGAGGTATGATGGGATGTGATGGGATAGGATGGTATGGAATGGGATGGATTGGGGTGGAATGGGATGGGATAGGATGAGGTAGTGTCCCATGAGATAGAATGGGTTGGGATGGCGTAGATTGGGATGGGATATGATGTGGGTAGTGGTGTGGGAAAGGATGAGTTGTGGTCGGAGATTGGATTAGATATGCGGTGGAATAGGTTAGGTTAGTGTTGGGGTCGTATTGGGTGGGATAAAATATAACGGAGTGGAATAGTTTGTGGGGAAAATGGATTGGAATCAACTGTGTGGAATAAAACTGTACTCTGTTCGCGAAATTAACAGCTTTTTAACATGTATCATCAATTGAAAATTATTCTGTCCAATAAAGGAAAACACAGAGATTAGGGAAAATTTTGAGAAAAGGAGAATATATTGAATGGGATGAAAAGGAATTGAACTGTTATCGTTTCTTAATGATGATTCTGCAATTCCTCTTTTCAGGAATGCCTGCCGGGTAACCAATCAGTAACAACCAGTAACCAATCTATCATATCAGAATACCCTCCACCTAATCCCTTTTTAATTTCTCTCAGTTTTCAGAATAATACTAAATGGTTAAAAATGAAACCAAAAATTTTTTTAATTAAGGGTAAATGTGTCAATTGCCCCAGACCAAATTGTGTATCAGAAACTTGTTGACCATTTTTCTTTGAAATCGCTTAAAGATTTGATTCAAATCTACAAAAGTCCCTTGGAATCAATTAAAACCTCTTGGTAACTTTGCAAATGTTTTCAAATCAGATAAAATCCTTAAAATCATTAGAGGACCTTTAGAATCCCTTAAATCTGGTGAAATTCATTCTAATCTTTGGAAATTCGACAAAATTCGATGTCATCCCTTGTAATTTTTCAAACCTCTTGAGAATCTTTGTAATCTTTTAAGATGACTTAAAATCTTTTAGATTTTTTTACATTTCCGTAAAAAAATCTTTAAACAAAATTTAATCTACTAATTAAATTAAATTAAAGTTCTACAAAACATTTCTCTAATAAAATCATTCAAATAGCTAGAAATCTTTTGAATCATTGGACTATGGATCTATGGAATCGCTCGAAATTCCTTGAAATTCCATTTCATTCCATTTACTTACCTGGAAATCTTTCCTTTGGGAATCGCATAAATATTATATTGATATATTCATATTCATATATTTATATTGATACATTCATAAGATAATTCGAAATCATTTGAAATACCTTGACCATTTAAATTAAATTAAACTTATTCAATAAAGTACTCTTTAAAGAACCGCTTAATTCACTGAAAATCTTTGAAATTTAATTAAATTTAATTTATTTTCCAACATTTTTTAGAAATTCCCTGAAATCTTATTCGGAAATCCTACTAAATTCTTTGAAATGTTGTTATTCCCTTGAAATCCTTTAGCAGTTCCTAATATCCTTTAAAGCTTTCCTTTGAATATCGTAAAAATCAATTAAAATAAATAGAAATTATTTGAAAACCCTTAAACATAAATTAAATTGAATTTATTCATGAAAGTGCTCCAAAAAAATAAACCCTCCTTCAAGCGTCTAGAAATTTTTGTAGTCCCTTCCTTTCACTAGGAATCCCTTAAAATGTCATTTAAATTTCATAGCACATAATACTCGCAGTTTTCACAGTTATTTGTATTTACAGTTCAAGAACAGGGTGACCAGACGTCCTTCCTTGGAAGGACATGTCCTTCTTTTTCAATTTCTGTCCTTCCGTCCTTCTTTTTTGTCTGATGTCCTTCTTTTTCAAGATTTTACAATATTTCCGTTTTTTTTATTCCGCGGACCTAAATTTTGTTTACAGTTTGCTCAAACGAAGCCTCAGGTCGAGGGGAATAACATTCGTCCTTTGACCAATGACAGACTTACGTGGATTTTCCTTATGAAAATTGTGCTTACAGAAGATGCAGTAAGACTCCAAGACCGTGTCGAAACCCAAAAATCGAATGGACCTATTTTTCTAAAGTGTTTCGATGGAAAAAGAGGTCCGCTAGATTTTCGACTTCGAAACGGTCCCGGAGTTCTACTGCTGATCGTATGAAAAGGCCATAACCTGGGATATATTCTGTTTGTGTTTTTCATTTCGGCTCTTCATTTTACCAATGAAGTTATGAATTTGAATCATTTTTTAAGAAGAAAGTGGAATGATGTTGAAGACTTTGAAAAGTCTTGCAATTCAAAGATTTGTGATTTTTTTGCGGCAAACAAAAACATCGATTTCTATTAGGAACTATTAAAAATAGCGCAATATTTTATTGCTATTCCTGGGCATATAGCAAATTGCGAAGGTATTTTTTCGCTCATAAATATTCAGTGGAGCGACGAACGTAATGGGATGTCACTTGAGGCAGTTAGAAATATTATTAATGCTCAGTTCAACTTTAAAAAACTGACATGTATCTAATTTCACCAATATTTAAACAAAAAGGAAAACGTCGATTTGTTGAAAAAATAGGAAATTCTGAAAAGCGATCACAATAATGTACATATTATATTGCTGCATTGCTTAAATACAAGGTTGAACTCAAAATATTTATTTGTATTATAATTATTCATGATATTATTTATAATTATTTGTGTCGTTCCGTGAGGAAAGGGACTTTAGGGTTACAAAATTTTGTCTGTAAAATTGGATTTGTTATTGCGATGCAACATGAGGAGTGAATTGCCTATTTCGTGGCGTGCGGTCGGCTCGAGAAATCCAGCCCCACGCCTTTCTACAAATCTTCCTTTTATGTGTCCGTGTGACTCAAGAGCTTTTCTGACTCGCTGAACGCGGATTGAGAATAAAGTAGTCGTAAGTGGAGGGGGTGCATTGCGGAGACTGTCCTCACTCGCTCATGTTGTACTTACATTCCTTTTTACTGGTCGCCAACCAGCAGAAAAGTCATCAGAGTAAAAGAGACAGAGAGCGGGAAATTGGAAGAAAAGTACTCACTATCTCTTTTACTCGTATGACTTTTCTGCTGGCTGGCGGCCAATTGGCATGCGTGTAAATACACCATCAGTTCCTGACAGCAACCGCTTCTTCAATCGCTTCTACTGAAAAATTTGCTTTTCAAACCTAAGTTCCCTTTCCTCGCGGTACGTCACATTTTTTTAATTTACTAATTTATGAGCATAATAATCTCTCAATTTTCAAATAACTCGCCAAATTGGGCTAGGGGTGGGGGAAACTTAATGGTAGGAGGTGGTAAGGAGTGGGGTCCTTTTTTTCCTACCCAGCAATCTGGTCACCTGGTTCAAGAATTTGTATTTACAGTTCAAGAAATATAAAAGAATATACCAGAAATATCGGTTTCCTGCAGCTTTTGTAGGCATTTTTCTGTTTCAAGTTACTGTTGATTTTGCACAGATTACTCCTCCAGTTTTGGTCGACGTGCCAAGCATAGGGTAAATTATGCTCTATCTATTATGTTGCTAATGAAAAATGCAACTGGATATCCAGCTCCAAATTCATCCATTATCAGAATCGTCGTCAATTGAAAGTGCTAGAAAGAAAATCCGTGACTTTGTACTAGCTATCTATGCACAGCTTTTTTTTTGGCAAATTTAACTAATGTATCTTTTTGATACTAAGTCATTAATATTAACATAAAATCTTCTTTATTGAGAGCGAAGTCCTTGTCTTCATTTCCTTTCGGCTCTGGTAGTATAACACTACAGAGTCTTGTCGGAGTTTTTCTGCTCGTCTACACTCTCAGAAATTTCATCTAAACGATAAAGTCGGTCCCATAATCGTTAAAGTAGAATACTTTAAAAGCAGATTCGTTTGACTCTTAAACGATCTAGTTCAACGTTGAAATGAAGTTCGATTAAATCATAGAGTCACACCTTTTCATCTTTAGAAGACATTTGACTTTTAGCGTATGCACTTTAACGATTAAACGATTGCATTTCAAAAGCGCGGTGATGCGATTCCACACATGTGCACACGCATGCGCGTAAATTATTTTTCGGTAAGGGTACGTCCCATTTTAACCGTTAAACTGTACCTTCTCCGCGTTAAAGTAGAATCGCTTATCGTTGAAGCGATTCTTGGTTAAACGACTCAAACTTTAATCGTTAAAGGATCTGTTTTCAAACTTAATTCTTAAACGATGGCACTTTAACCGTAAAAGTATTCCTTTATTGTTTAGAGGAAATTTCTGAGTGTGTAACCATATGTCCGTGCTGAAGTCATCGCGCGCCTTGTCTTTGTCTAAATCGTAATCCTTCAGGATGTTATACAGACGTCGCTTCTCGAGTATGTGTAACATGTTAATAAGAAGGAGACCGATCTTCGCACATGCGTTTTGACTGCGGTAACTGTACCTTTATTCCCAAGCACAGACTTTCGAATCAGCACTATAAGCAGGCGGGCATGCGCACTGTGATCTGCTATCTCCTTTTCTCCCGCGAGATGTGTGCGAGTGAGCGACACATCTTTAGCTGGATCTGAATAATAGATCATTTGTTTACCACAAAGTTTCAAAAGATCCTGTCAAACTTTCTCTTTATAGTTTCACTCAAATTGTAAATGTTGCACATTGTGCGAGAATAATGTGACTCAACCTATTTAGATTTTTACAATATTTTTTTCTTTATTGCTTCAATAAAGTAAAAAATGTTTCAGAATATTTTACTTGACGTTTTCAATCTTTAAATAAACAAAATATTCACCTTGTGTCTTTGCAAACCAGGAAAAAAGCTTCATTGTTTAGAAGGCCAATTGCGATCGTGACTAGTATGTAATGTGATACAAAAAAAAATCAAGAGATAAAAGTTATTAATAGGAAAGAAATTATACCAACATGTCCCATTACTATTTGTAATGTTTTTATCAAAATCTCTCAGATAAACGCAGTGAGAATACAAAATCTAATATCTCTCCCTCTGCCACTCCCCCCTCTCTCTCTCTCTCTCTCTCTCTCTCTCTCTCTCTCTCTCTCTGTCTCTCAGTTTAACGTTTATTTGATGGTTTTAAATTTTTTATTATCAAGATGATTGAATTTCGAGATAGTTCGCTAAATGCAATTTTGGAAGTATACCAGGCAAATTGAAACAAAGCTTCGTCACCTCCAACCAAACAGCGTATTCAAAAATGAAAATCTGGGCTGAAATAAACGTTCTACCAACAAAAGTCTGTTTTCCTGAAATGAACGAAAATCCTTGGGCAGAAATGTCTTGTCACTCTATGAAAATAATTTTGAAACAAATTTTTGCTTCTTCAATGTTATCTTCATTTAATAATGATTTTTTACTAACTTAAAAGGATATTTTACGATTTTTGTATAATAATTTATCAAATCTCTAAAACTACATTTTTGTTAATCTGTGGGGAAATTAAAATGAATCTATTGTAATTTTGCAATACAGTATTATAATTTTCATTTTCAATGCGGAACATAGTGGACCTCTTACGAAAATGTATGATAGGAAAATCATTATAGGCCTATGATTTTTTTCCTATAATGCATCTCCTATAATTTTTTCGCGATTATAAGAATAATTATAGGTGTCACTACCAATTAGATTAAATTAGATACCCGGAGTTATAAGATAAACAGGACCTGACCTCCTGAACCAATCTGAAGAATCTCAGTGTCCATTCAATCTGGAAAATCCTACAAGATAAAACCGAAAAACCCCAACAAGAACGCACTAGGCCACCCACACCACCTCACTTAGCCAAGCTGATCATACGCACTCTATGCCACGTTGCACTATCGGCGATCACGGGGCCCATGTGGATATTGACTAATCGGCTCCAAAATAATTCAAACTAGAGGGATTAT
>JAWWLR010000002.1:20300821-20312976 GCA_035041075.1 Acraspis erinacei
TTTGCATGAATCTGCATCATTAAAATAATTAATTTATTTTACGAGCAATTCAAATCAATTAAATTTATTTTTGTCATTAATACTTATTTTTTTATTTACGTTTGTCATATAGCCTAATGTATCTGTCAGCAAGAAGCGCAGCAGAGCCGCCAGCGGATTAGTTCACGGCTGGCATCAAACTTTAGCCAGCGCTTTTGCACGCGGTCGGATAGGGCTGATTGGAATGAAACTGTATGGATCGTGTGGGGTACGGTAGGTTAGTGTGGGGTAGCATAGGATGAGTTTCAACATGATAAAGTAGAATAGGTTGGAGTACTTTCAGTTGCAATAAAACTGTATGGAATGGTATGGGGCACGGAAAGGTATTGTGGTATGGGAGGGGGCATAGGTTAGGATATAATAAACTGGAATAGTGTGGGGTAGAATGAAACTATATGGAATAGCGTGAGGTACGGTAGGGTATTGTGTGATGGGATACAATAAAGCGGGTTAGCATCGATTGAGATGACACTATAGAATAGTGTGGGGTACGGAAGGGTAGTGTGGCATGGGATGTAATAGACAGGAATAGGGTGGGGTAGAATTAATTTAATGGAATAGTATGAGGCACAATCGGGTAATGTGATGTGATATTATAGGATGGGATATAATAAAAAAGGGTAGGATCAATTGGAATGAAACTATATGGAATGGTGTGGGGTACTGTAGGATAGGATTAGATGGGATATAATAGAGTAGAATAGGGTGGGGTAGGTTCGGTTGGAATAAAACTATATGGAATGGTGCGGGGTACGGTAGGGTGGTATGGCATATGATAGGGTAGGATACAATAAAGTCGAATAGGGTGGGGCAGGATGAAACTGTTTAGAATAGTGTGGGGTACGGTAGGTTAGTGTGGCATGGGATGAGTGAGGATGGGATATAAGACTGAAATAGGGTGGGGTAAAATTAACTGTATAGAATAGTGTGGGGTACGGTCAGGCAATGAGATGTGAGATATAATAAAAAAGGGTAGGATCTATTGGATTGAATCAATATGGAATGGTGTGGGGTATGGGAGGGTAGTGTGGGGTAGAATAAGAAGGGATATAATAAAGTAGAATAGAGTGGACCAGAACAGATGGTTAGAAAACCGCATGGTAGAATGTGGGGTACGGTACGGAAGTGATGTAAGATGGTGTAGGGTAGGATTTAATAAAGTGGAATAGGACGGGGTAGAATCGATTCGAATTAAATTGTATGGTATGACGTAGAACACTGTAGAATCAGATGGGATACGATCAAAGATAATAGAGTGGGGTATATTAAGATGGAATGAATTCGTATGGAATGGTGTGGGGTACGGTACGGTAGTGAATTGAGATGGTGTAGGGTAGGATATAATAAAGTGGAATAAGATGGGGTAGAATCGATTGGAATTAAATTGTATGGTATGACGTAGGGCACGGTAGAATCAGATGGAATCCGATCAAAGATAATAGAGTGGGGTATATTAAGATGGAATGAATTTTTATGGAATGGAGTGGGGTACAATGAGATAGAGTGATGTGAGACGGGATATGTTAGGATATAATACAGGGAAAAGAGTGGACTAGAATCTATTGGAATGAAACCGTATGATATGGTTTGGGATACGGTAGAGTGATGTGAAATGGGATAGGTAGACAGGGTGAATGTGAAATCGAAGGAATCTTTTAGACCCTTCAATTTGCACTGTTGGAAGTGTATCGAAGGAAAGGTTGAAACAAGAAATACCCATTGGACTTGGTACGTACTTCTCGAATCAGGGAAATAATAAAAAATGCAGAATTAGTTTGAAGAATTATCTAATTTATGAGACCACAAATACTCTTCTGTACACGAATGAAAAAATATTAGCTAGTATACAAGGGTCACGATTTTAATCGCTAAATAGAGACAGTGCTGCAGCTGCAGCTATACGGAGTATGACTTACATATTAACTTAAAACTACGGCAAATATTTACTGAATCAAAAGTAATAATTCCCTAACCGCTTAACAAATAAGATCAGTCGAGTTTGTTAAGTTACTGAAAATTTTATACATCTGATGTTAATAATAATGTGTAAAATGTCCCGACATTTCTAGCACACTGATGTTTCATCCACAGACAAAAAAAAGAAACAATACTATTATCGGTTAGGTTTTATAATCGTTTTAATGTTCTCTTTTTATCCCTGAGCATTTTCTTTTTTTCCGCCGAGAGTTTTTTGTCACCTGCGTGCTTTTTTGGAAGAGGTCCGCCATTTTCGGAGAGCGGTGGACCATTCTCGTGGCCCGCTTTGCTACTTCCTTTTCTGCTACACTAAAATTTCCAAACATATTTTTCATTGTCAAATATATCACATTCATTTGTGAATCAAGATTTATTAGTAGTATAACTGGGCGCTTTCATGAGCACCTACGTCGGTGAAACGGTGACAGATTCCTGCCTTGCAGGCTGTTAGTAGATGGTGCGTCTCTATTTTACCGACTGAGATGCTCCCGAACGCGCCTAATTATACTACTTTTATTTTACAATTAAAGACACTTTTTCTGTACAATTAAAAAAAGACATTTGCTAGATACCTGGGCATGAATTTCTGTCATCATTTTCGCTCGTTCGGAATAATCATCATACCTTTCCAGAAGTAATTTGCCGGCTTCCTCATTTAATGCGGACTCGGCATTTGGTACAATTAAAAGACATTTAACAGTCTGCAAATCAAAAGTAAATAAGGAAATCGACATTTTAACGAAAAATGAGAGTGTATGCTGTAAGGAATCATGAGAGCGGCGTCATATTCAAGCCAAAAATACTCATTTTTTTAGACAAAATATGATTTTTTTATTTCAAGAGGACGAATTTTCTATTTAACAAAAAGACGAATCTTCAGCAAAAAGGGTGGATTTTCGATTGAACAAAACAGTTAAATCTTCGTCCCAAAAATTATTTCTTAACAAAATAATCGTATTTTCAACAAAATAATTTATTTTTCAACAAAACACTCGAATTTTTTAACGCAAAAATTCAATTTTCAACCTACTAGGATGCATCTTCAACCAAATAGTTAAATATTCAACTAAAATATAAAATCTTTCAGGAAAAAAATTGAATTTTCACTTTGAAAAATAATTTCCAACTAAGAAATAACCAAAATTTTCAATAAAAAAAGATTAATTCTAAATAAAAAGTAAAATAAACAGTTGAATTCTGAAACCAAAAATAGGAACTTTTATCCAGAATTAAATTGTCAACCAACAAAAATTTTTCAGTCCAGAAAGAAAAAATATTTCAACCAAATTGTTGACTTCTCAATCGAAAAAGTCAAATTTTCTGGAAAATAGTTTCATTTTTAACCCGAAAATATAAATTTTCAATCTAAAGGTTGACAGAAAGGATGAATTTTCAACTAAAAAATATCATTTTTCGACCAAAAATTAAATAGTAAAATTTTTAGCTAAAAAGATTAATTTTCTATCCAAAAAAATAATATATTTCAAAAAATGGCAAGAATTTTTCACGCAAATTTTCTATAAAATAGTTGAATTTGGTAATAAAAAAAATATGGATTTTCAAAGAAAGTTGTTATAATTAATTTTTAATTAAAAAAATTAATTTCCAAACAAACTTACAAATTTTGAACTGAAATGATGAATTTTTTACTGCAATAATTCAATTTGCAACCAAAATGATATATATTTTTCAAAAAAATACAAGAATTTTCAACTAAAAAAGAAAAGATAAATTTTCAAAAAAAAGAAAAACGATAAATAGTTAAATTATCAGTTAAAAGATTTTTATTTTCAACTAAAATAATGAATCTTCAACTGAATGTAATATTTTCAGTTAAAAATAATGAATTTTCAACTAAAAAAAAATAATAAGTTTAAACTGGTATATTTAAATCTTCAGTAAAAAAATAATTTTCAATTGGAATATTTAAATTTTCAGCAAAAAAAATTCATTTTCACCCAAAGAAAAAAAAAATAATTTTCAAAATAATAGTTCATTTTTCAACCGAACAGACGAATTGAAGTTAAATTTCAAGTTTAAAAAAATTATTTTCAACCAAAATCTAATGAATTTTTAACTAAAATGGTGAATCTTCAACTGGAAAAGTACATTTTGAATTTTCAAAAATTATTTTGAACAAAAAACCTAATTTTCTAAAAATAGTTAAATTTATAACTAGATTAGTTAAATTTTCGACCAAAAAAGTAATTTTATGCCAAAGAAACAGACATTTTTCAATCAAATAAATCATTTTTCAAGCAATGATAAAAATTGCAATTAAGACGATGAATCTTCAACCAAAAATGTTAATTTCTAACAAAAAAGTTGAACTTTCAACTAAAAAGGACCAATACATAGTTTAAAAAAATTTTGTAAGCAAGAAAAAAAATAAGTTCAAAAAATTAGGTAAATTTTTAACCAAAGAAATATATTTACAAACAAAAAAAATAATTTTCAACCGAACAGTTGAATTTTAAAATAAAAAATATAAATTTTTCGAAATAATTAATCAAAATCTAATTAAAAAAGCAATTTAATTTTTTTCTTAAATAAATTTAAAAAAAAAAAAGATTTAATGGAATAGTTGCATTATCCCTAAAAAAAATTAATTTTCGACCGTAAAAGACGAAGTTTTAAGTAAATAAGTAAATTTTCAACAACAACAAAATTGATTTGCGACTAAAAAATAAAAACAGATATTAAAAAAAATGGCTAAATTTCTAACAATAGAAATGGGAAATAAATAATAATATTATTCTTCCAAAAAAGACCAATTTTCGATGAAATACACAAATTTTCAACTAAAAAAGATACAATTTTAACCAAAAATCGAGTTCTTATTTATATTTACAGTTTAAAAAAATTATTTAAAATAATAGTTCAGTTTTCAACGAAAGGAATAAATTACGTTATAATATAATAAATATATATATATATATATATAATAAATAATACAATATAAATAATATAATTAATTAATTATATAAAAATACTGAAATGAAATATATTTTCGATTGAGGAAAATGCAGAAATATAGTTACCAATAAGATGTATTTAATTCCAAGATCTGACTTCCATTCCTTTTTTAAAGTATTCACACAGATTTCTCCATTTTTTGCGACGTTCGGGTGAAATATCTTGGTAAGAAAAAAGGCCTTTGGAGGCCCTTGAGGAAAATCTTTACCCAGAGCCAATTTTACTTTAAAAGAGCCGCCGGCATATGGAGTTTCAGCTGAAAAATATTTAATTATTACCTTCCATTTCCTCGAAAAATTAATTAATTATTTATAATAATCATCTACGATTTCACTCAATCATTAATTAAACATAGAAATTCTTTTATAAATAGAATTAAAGAATTTAAAATTTTTATTTTTTTGAATTCAAATTTCTATTTAATAATTTGTAACTTATTTTTATTGCAACAAAATAAGAGGAATTTTCTAGAATAAAAGATAATTTTTCATGAGTTAAATTAAGAAAAAAAGAATATATTTTTAACAAAATAGTTTAACTTATAATAAAACCGTTTAACTTTCAACCAAAAGGATGAATTTTTAACTAAAAAATATCAATTTGCAACCAAAAATGGAAAATTTAAATTCGCAGTGATAAAAAAAGAAGAATTTTCAATAAAATATTCAAATTTTTCAACAACAAAGATAAATTCTTAACCCCATATAAAAATTTGCATACAAAAAAAGATTCAACTTTGAGCAAAAGCAGTTAAATTTTCAACCCGAAAAGATGAATTTTCAACAAAAAGATGAATTATCAACGAAAAATATAATGGCTGGTATTTAAAAAAAATCGAAATTTAAAGAAAATAGTTAAATTTTTTTACCAAAGAGTTGAATTAAGAAAAAAGGAATATATATTTAACGAAATAGTTTAATTTTTAACGAAGTAATTTTATTTTTAACCAAAAAAACATGGATTTTCAAGAAAACAAAAAAGATGAATTTTCAATAAAACAAAAAAGATGAATGTTCAACAAAACAAAAACAAAAAACCAATTTTAAACAAAATAGATCAATTTTTTACCAAAGAGTTGAATGAAGAAAAAAAGAATATATATTTAACAAAATAGTTTAATTTTTAACGAATGAGATTTATTTTTAACCAAAAAAGATGAATTTGCAACCAAAAAAAGGAAAATTTAAATTCTCACTGAAAAAAAAAGAATTTTCAATCAAATATTCAAATTTTTCAAACATAAAGAAAATTTTTTTAATGAAATAATCAAATTTTCATACAAAAAAGATTAAACTTTGAGCAAAAACAGTTGAATTTTCAACCAGAACAGATGTTTTTTAACCAAAAAAGATGAATTTTGAAGAAAACAGAAAAAACCAATTTTCAATAAAACAAAAAAAAACTAATTTTAAACAAAATATTTAAATTTTTTTACCAACGAGTTTAATTAAGAAAAAAAAGAATATATTTTCAACAAAATGGGTTAATTTTTAACGAAGTAGTTTTATTTTTAACCAAAAAAGATTAATTTTCAACCAAAAAAGATAAATTTGCAACTAAAAATAGAAAATTTAAATTCTCAGTGAAAAGAAGAATTTTTAATAAAATATTCAAATTTTTGAAGTACAAACATTAAATTTAAAAAAAAAATCATTTTTTAACAAATTAGTTGAATTTTTAACCGTATACCGAAATTTATTCCCTAAAAAGATTAATTTTCCGAAAGGATCAATTCTACCCACAAACAAAAAAAATTAAATTTCAATACAAAAAAAATTAATTTTGCACTCGACAATATAAATTTTCAACTAAAAAAAGATCAAATTTTAAAGAAAAATGAAAACGTTAAATTTTCGGTTTAAAAATTCTAATTTAAACTTTAAAAACAAATGGAAAAAGAATAGTTTTCAACAAAAAACATACATTTTTGGTAAATAGTTGAATTTTCAATTATAAAAATTAATTTGTAATCAAACGAAAAACGCATATTTAACAAAATAGATAAATTTTCAACTAAAAGTATGAATTTTTAACCAGACTTTTATTTTCAAGCGAGAAGATGTATTTTCAACAACAGAAAACGGATTTTTAATAATATATCAAATGTAGAATAAAATATTATAAAATATTTAAAATAAAAGGGTACTTTCAAAAAAATGGTTGAATATTCAAAAAAAAATAGTTAAATTTTCAATTAAAAAAAGGGTTTTGCGGTCAAGAATGGAAGAAAAATCCAACCAAATTGTGGGAATTTAGACCCAAAAATACCATTTTTTTACAAAAAAAGTTGAATTTTTGCCAAACTATTTGAAATTTTCAATAAAAAAAAATGTATTACATAAATTGTTGGTAAATAAAATTAATTTTCAACCATAACCAAACCAAATTTTTAAATATTAATTGCCTTTTCAACGGTACATATCAATTTCCTACCGGAAAAACAAATTTTCAATAAAATATATAAGTTTTTATGCAAATAATTCAGTTTTAAGTAACAAAAATTGATTTTAATCATAATTAAAAACTAATTTTTAATAAATTAGTTAAGCAAATATACCATATTGTAGAATTTTTAAGCCAAAAATATTATTTTTCTACGAAAAAAAGACACATTTTTAGCCCAATAGTTGAATTTTATACCAAACTAATTCAATTTTCAAATGTTAGCAAAGTTGAACCAAAATTGCACAAAAAATGCATTTTTAACCAAATGAATTCATTATTTAATAAAGTAATTGCATTTTCAACCAAGAAACATGAATTTTTAACAAAGTACAGACAATTTTAAACAAATAGTTGAATTTTCCATTTCAAAAATTATTTTTAACCAAAAGAGAAACGAATTTTAAACAAAATAGTTGAATTTTCAACCAGGGATAATTTTTCATATGAAATTATGATTCTTCAAAAAGCCAAATTTTAAAATAAAACCTGTTTTTTTACAAAACAGTTGAAATTCTAACACAAACATAAGAATTTTCAACAAAAAAAGTTGATTTTCAACAAAAAACATGAATTTTCAACAAAAAATAATAATTTTCGATCTAAAAACCGAATTTTTAATAAATAAATAAATTTGTTAACAAATAGTTCAATTTTCCGTTACACAAATTATTTTTAACCAAAAGAGAAACGAATTTTTAACAAAATATTTGAATTTTCAACCAGGAATAATTTTTCATATTAAATTATGATTTTTCAAAAGCAAAATTTTTAAATAAAAATCGAAAATTTACATTTTCATTTTAAAAAATTGATTTTAAACTAAACAAAAAATGTTATTTTTAACAACATAGTTCAAAATTAAATTAAAGAGATGAACCTTTATACTAATTGTTCAATTTTGAAGCCAAAAAGACCGTTTTTTTTACAAAACAATTAAAATTTTAACACAAAAATAAGAGTTTTCAACCAAAAAAGTTGATTTTCAACAAAAAACATGAATTTTCAACAACAAAAAAACAATAATTTTCGAAATAAAAACCGAATTTTTAATAAATAAATAAATTTGTTAACAAATCGTTAAATTTTCAACTAAAAAAGTATTTTTAACCAAAATAAAAAATTCGACCAAAAGAGATGAACCTACAAGCAAAGAAATAAATGTTTTCAGTTTTGCCCATGTAGTTGAATTTTCAATTAGAAAATTTCCCTTTTCAACCAAAAAAGAAAAAGCGAAATTATTTGTTACAAAAATTATTATAAAAAAATAATAGCTTTCCTCAAAGCCATTCAACTTTTAAATATATTGATGAATTTTCAATCAAATTGTTGAATTTTTTTAACAAAGTTCAACCAAACAGTTAAATTTTCAACGAAAAAAGTTGAATTGTCAACAGAAAAATTTAACAGTTAATATTACCACCAAAAAGGATTTTTTTATAAATTTAAAAAAGTATAATTCAACGAAATCAGAAAAAATTTTCAACCAATTAGATTATATTTCTACAAGATTTTTTAACAATGAAGTCAAAAGGAATAATTTTCTAAAAAAATAGTTGTATTTTTTTCATCACAAAAAAAGAATTTTTAGCAAAAAATGGAATGGTTTCATTTTTATTTAAAAAAATTAATGTTTAATTCATTCATTCAATTAATTTTTCAACTTAAATGATGAATCTTCAACTGAAATAGTCGAATTTTCAACAATAAAAATTTAATTTTTAGTAAAAAATATAAATTGATCATCAAAACTGAAAGAATTAAGTTTCATGTTGAAAAAAAGCAATGTTCAACCAAATAAAAATGTATTTTCACCTACAAAAGATAATTTTTCAGTCAAAATTAAATTTTTAGTTAGAAAATTAATGTCCAACCAAAGAGATAAATTCTTAACTAAAATTATGGAATATTTAAATGGAATAATAGTTACATTTAAGTTTATATAAACAAAATTTTCAACAGAATTTTAAGCATCAAATTTTCGGCAAAAAAATTTATTTCCAACCAAAACGAAATAAATTTTTGACTAAAATGGTAAATATTTAACTTTAATACTTGAATTTTTAACCAAAAAGGAAAATTTTTAAACGAAATAAGTGAATTTTCAATTATAAAAAAAATCTGCCATACTGTAGAATTTTAAACTAGAAAATATCAATTTTCAACCAAAAATATAAAAGGTGAATTTTATACATAACAAAAAGATAAATTCTTCAGAAAGTACATAAATTTTCAAACGAATAGTTTAATTTTTAAATAAAAAATATCAACTTTCAACGAAATAGTTCAATTTTAATTTTTTAATTGAATTCCTGGTCGAATCGCCACATCTTTTTGGTTGAAAATTAATCTATTTTCTTAAAAATTCGTTTTTAATTTGGATGAAAAGTAATTCTTGCAATTGAGAATTCAACTATTTGTTTAAACACTTTTTATATTTGATGAAAATTCTTTTTTTTAGAAACAAGAATAATATTTTCTGTTGAAAATTCATGCTTTAATAAAAATTCGCTCTTTTTTGGGTAGAAAACTAATATTTTCCATTGAAAGTTCGTGTTTTTTGTTTCAAAGTTTAATTAATTTCTTGAAAATGTATTTTTGGTGATGAGAATTAATTTTTTTTAGTTGAAAATTCTTTTTTTAGGTGCACAATGAATATTTTCCATTAAAAATTCATATTTTTTATTTGAAAATTAATATTTTCCAATAGAAATTCATGTTTTTTTTGTTGAAAGTTTAATTAGTTTCTTAAAAATATAAATTTGGTTTTATAAATTAATCTTTTTTAGTTGAAAATTCATTTTTTCGGTTGAAAATTTATGTATTTTGTTGAAAATTCTTTTTTTAGGTAAAAAATTATTTTTGTTCAAAATTCAACTATTTGGTTAAAAGTTTAATTAATTTGTTTAAAAACTTATTTTTCGTGTTGAAAAATAATCATTTTTAGTTGGAAATTTAACAATTTGATGGAAAATTTATGTATTTGATTAAAAATTCGTTTTTTTTGTGTAGTAAATTAATTTTCTTGGTTACAAATTTATGCATTTTCTTGAAAAATCCTTTTTTAGCTAGAAAATTAATATTTCGCGTTGAAAATTCATGTTTTTTTATTGTAAATTTAACTATTTGGTTGAAATTATAATTAATTTCTTAAAAATGTATTGTTGAAAATTTATTTATTTTGTTGAAAATTCCTTTTTTAGCTAGAAAATCAATATTTTGCGTTTAAAATTCATGCTTTTTGTTTAAAGTTTAATTAGTTTCTGAAAAATATAATTTTTGTGTTGAAAACTAATCTTTTTTCGTTGAAAATTAATGCTTTTTAATTGAAAAATCAACTATTTTGTTGAAAGTTTAATTATTTTGTTTAAGACGTATTTTTCGTGTTGAAAATTAATCATTTTTAGTTGAAAATTCAACAATTTGGTTGAAAATTCATGAATTTTATTAAAAATTCTATTTTTTGTAGAAAATTAATTTTTTTGGTTAAATATTGGAACCTGGTTAGAAATGTATTTTATTCTTTGAAAATTGATGTATTTTGTTGAAAATTCTTGTATTTTGTTGACAATTTGTTTTAAAGTAGAAAATTCAATTTTGTTATTGTTGAAAATTCCTTTTTTAGCTAGAAAATTAATATTTTTTTGTTTAAAGTTTAATTAGTTTCATGAAAATATGATTTTTGTTTTGAAACCTAATCTTTTTTAGTGGAAAATTAATGTTTTGTTAAATGAAAATTCTACTACTTGGTTAAAAGTTTAATTATTTGCTTAAAAATGTATTTTTCGTGTTGAAAATAATATTTTTTCAGTTAAAAATTCATTTCTTTTGTTGAAAAATTAATGCATTTTGTTAAAAATTCGATTTGTTTCTAGAAAATTAATCTTCTTGGTTAAAAATTTAATTTATTAGCTAAAAATTAATGTATTTGATTGAAAATTCATGTTTTTTGGTTAAAAATTAATTTTTTAGTTGGAAAAATTAATATGTTGCGATGAAAATTGATATTTTTTAATTGAAAATTCAACTAATTGTTTGAAAGTTTAATTAGTTTCTTAAAATTTTATTTTCGGTGCTAAAAATTAATTTTTTTTTAGTTGAAAATTCATTTCTTTTGTTGAAAATTTATGTATTTTGTGAAAAAAAATTTTTTACATAAAAAATAATATTTTCTGTTTAAAATTAATTTTTTAGGTAAAAAATTGACATTTTCTGCTGAAAATTCATGTTTTTTGGTTAAAAGCTTTATTAGTTTGTTATTCATTTATATTCAGTATTTAAAATTAATCTTTTTGTTTGAAAATATAAATATTTTCTTGAAAATTCGTTTTTTTAGGTAAAAAATTAATATTTTCTATTGAAAATTAATGCTTTTTTATTGAAAATTCAACTACTTCTTTAAAAGTTTAAAAATTTACTTGAAAATGTATTTTTTCCTAAAATATAATAATTTTTTAGTTAAAAATTCATGTTTTCTGTTGAAAATTCATTTTTTTGTTTTTAAAAACTTATGATTTTGTTGAAAATTTAATTCGAAAATTAAATTTAAAGTTGAAAATTCATTTTTTTTTGCGGGAACATTGATACATTTTCTTGATAATTCTTTTTCTTAGGTAGAAAATGAATATTGTCTGTTGAAAATTTATGTTATGTGTTTGAAAATTAAACTATTTAGTGAAAAGTTTGATTTTTTTGTTGAAAATCTATTTTTGGTGTAGCAA
>JAWWLR010000002.1:20439937-20450434 GCA_035041075.1 Acraspis erinacei
TAAAATTCTTTATATTAAAAAATATTAAATTTGGAATATTTATAACTCCAAAGTTTTTATTTTTAAATATTTTTAATGGTTCAATTTTGAAAATTTTCAGTTTACGATTCTTTAATTTTTAATTTTTATTTTAAAAAGGTTTAATTTTAAATATTTGCCATTAAGATTATTCAATATTTTCAATTTAAAATTCTTTCCATTTTAAAGTTGTTTAATTAAATATTCTTTTATTTTTAATATTTTTAATTGAAGACTCTTCAATTTTGAATATTTTGAATTTAAATTTCTTTAACTTTCACTTTTAAATTCTTTAATTTTTAATCTTTAATTTAAAAAGGTTTAATTTTGAATATTTTCGAATCAAGATTATTCATTTTAAAATATTATAAAATTTTCTAAATTAAGATTCTTAAATTTTGAACATTAAAATTAAATTAAACTAAAATTCTTTAATTTTTAATTGCAGATTCTATTATTTTAATGAATTTCAATTTAGGATTATTCAATTTTTAAGATTTGCAATTATAGATTCATCAATTTTAAATTTTCCTAATTAAGATTCCTTAGTTTTCCATATTTTCAATTACAGATTTTTCAATTTAAGACTTTTAATTTGAAATTCTTAAAAAATTTATTTTAAAATTGTTAATTTAGAATTTAAAACCTTTTTAAATTAAAATACTTTAAAATTTTTTACTTAGAATTAAAAAAAAATTTTAATTAAAAATTCTTCTACTTTAAATTACACCTGTTAATATGTTCAATTTTAATTTCTTCAATTTCGAATATTTTCAATTAAAGAGTCATTTGTAACAAATTTTAATAGAAAATTCTTTAATTTTAAGAAATTTTTAATATTTTCAATTTAAGATTTTTCCATTTTAACAATTTTCAATTTAATATTCCTCAATCTTGAATATTTTAAATCAAATAATCTTCAATTGCCACGATTTTAAATTCAATGTTCTTAGAATATTTGGAATATATTTTCAATTTAAGCTTCTTCCATTATTATAAAAATGTTATATTAAACATTCTTCAAATCTAACAATTTTAAATATTTTTAATTAAAGATTCTTCGGTTTTTAATATTTTCAATTTAAAATTCTTCCATTTTAAAGACTTCAATTAAAATTTTTTTCAATTTAAGGCTATTCATTTTTAAATACCTTCAATTGCAGATTCTTCAAATTTAAATATTTTTAAATGAAGTTTCTTCAATTTTGAACATTCTCAATTCAAAATTCTTTAATTTTAAATATTTTTTATTTAAAATTCTTCCATTTTGAATATTTGCAATTTAAAATTCTTTAGTTTTAATGATTTTCAATTCTTTTATTTCTAATGATTTTTAATTATAGATCCTTCAATTATAAGGGGCTTAATTTAAAATTATTAACAATTTTTTTAAAAATTGTTAATATAGAATTAACATTTTTTTATTTAAAATTCTTCAATTTTAAATATTTTTAATTCTTCAATTTTAATAATTTTTAATTTAGAATATTTTCAATTTAATATTTTTCAATTTGGTATATTTTAAATTATACAACCTTTCAATTTAACATTTAAAAATTAAAATTCTTTAAAAAATTTTACTTAGAATTTTAAAAAAAATCTTAGTTTAAAATTCTTCAACTTTAAATATTTTCAATTCCAGCTTCTTCAAATTTAAATATTGTTAATTCTTCCATTTTAAATATTGGAAATTTAAAATTCTTAAAATTTAAATATTTTCAATTGAAGATTTTTAAATTCTGGAAGATTTTCAGTTAAAAAAATCCCCAATTTTTAATTAAGATTCTTTAGTTTTAAATGTTTTCAATGAAAGATTTAACTTTGAACATTTTGAATTTAAAATTCATAAATTTTTAGTATTTTTCAATTTTTTTTTGAAATTTTGAATATTTTCAACTTATTTTTTTTTCAATTTGGAATATTTTTAATCAAAGATTCTTCAATTTTATAAATTTAAAATTCTTTATATTAAAAAATATTAAATTTGGAATATTTATAACTCCAAAGTTTTTATTTTTAAATATTTTTAATTCTTCAATTTTGAAAATTTTCAGTTTACGATTCTTTAATTTTTAATTTTAATTTTAAAAAGGTTTAATTTTAAATATTTGCAATTAAGATTATTCACTATTTTCAATTTAAAATTCTTTCAATTTTAAAGATGTTTAATTAAATATTCTTTTATTTTTAATCTTTTAAATTGAAGACTCTTCAATTTTGAATATTATGAATTTAAAATTCTTTAATTTTTAATATTCCCAACTTAATGTTTTTCAACTTGCATAATTTTTAATGAAAGATTCTTAAATTTTGAACATTTTCCAAATTTTCTAAATTAAAATTCTTCAATTTTGAACATTTTCAATTTAAAATTCTTTCCATTTTAAAGAGTTTAAATTAAATATTCTTCAATTTTGAACCTTATTAAATTCGCTTTTTTTTATTTAAAACTCTAATTTTGAATATTTATAATTCCAGATTCTTCATTTTTAAGTATTTTAAATTTAAAATTCATTGGTTTTAAATATTTTGAAAGTAGGATTTCCATTTTTAAGATTTTAAATTCAATATTCTTTAATTTTAAACATTTTCAATGTAGGATTATTCAATTTTGAACGATTTTCGGTTTTGAATATTTTCAATTTAAGATTTTTTAATTTTGAATATTTTAAATTAAGATTTTTCAATATAAGATTCTAACCTTTTAACAATTTTTGAATTTAAAATTCTTCCATTTTGTAAATTTTCATTTTAGTTTTTCCAATTTTGAATATTTTCAATTAAAGATTATCCAATTTTGAATATTTTCGATTTCAGATTCTTCAATTTTGAACATTCTCAATTCAAAATTCGTTAATTTAAAATATTTTTTATTTTAAAATGTTTAATTTTTAATATTTTTATTTTTAAATTCTTTAATTTTGAACATTTTCAATTGAAGATTTTTCAATTTTAAATATTTTCACCACAATTTTTTTCAATTTCGAATATTTTTAATCAAAGATTCTTCAATTTTATAAATTTAAAATTCTTTATATTAAAAAATGCTAAATTTGGAATATTTATAATTCCAGATTTTTAAATATTTTTCATTTTTCTAAATTAAGATTCTTCAATTTTGAATATTTGTCATTTAATATTCTTCAATATTTTCAATTTAAAATTCTTTACCTTTTACAGATTTTAAATTAAATATTCTTTTATTTTGAATATTTTCAACTGAAGATTCTTCAATTTTCAATATTTTGAATTGAAAATTCTTTAATTTGTAATATTTTTATATTATTATTTAATTTTGAACATTTTCAATTCAAGATTATTCAAATTTTTAATGTTTCTAATTTAAGACTCTTCAATTTTTAATATTTGCGATTAAGATTCCTCAATATTTTTAATTTCAAATTCTTTTGTATAATATATATTTTCAACGCAAGAGAATTTCGTTTTAAATATTTTAAAATAAATATTATTTTGAAAATATTTTCAATTGAAGGCTCTTCAAATTTAAATATTTTCAACTTAACGTTTTTCAATTTGGAATATTTTTAATCAAACATTCTTGCTGTTTTAAACATTTTCAATTTAAAACTCTTTACATTAAATAATATGTTTAATTTTTTAATATTTATTATTCCTGATTTTTCACTTTTAAATATTTTTAATTCTCTAATTTTGTATATTTTCAATTGAAGATTTTTCAATTTTTAACAGTTTTAGTTTAAAATTCGTCAATTTTTAATATTTTCAATTCAAAATTCTTTAATTATGATGAACATTTAAAATTCCAGATTCTTCATTTTTAAATATTTTTAATCTTCAATTCTTAATGTTTCTAATTTAAGTTTTTTCAATATTTTCAATTTTCAATTCTTTTATTTTAAATAAGATTCTTCAATTTGGAATATTTCCAAGTGAAGATTTTTTTTTTAATTCTTTAATCTTGAATATTTTTATTTTTAAATTCTTCAATTTTGAATATTTTCAATTTAAAATTCTTTAATTTTTAATATTTTTATTTTAAAATTCTTCAATTTGGAATATTTCCAATTGAAGATTTTTTTGAATTCTTTAATTTTGAATATTTTTATTTTAAAATTCTTCAATTTTGAATATTTTCAATTTAAAATTCTTTAATTTTGAATATTTTTATTTTTAAATTCTTCAATTTGGAATATTTCCAAGTGAAGATTTTTTTTAAATTCTTTAATTTTGAATATTTTTATTTTTAAATTCTTCAATTTTGAATATTTTCAATTTAAAATTCTTTAATTTTGAATATTTTTATTTTTAAATTCTTCCATTTTGAATATTTTCAATTTAAAATTCTTTAATTTCGAATATTTTTATTTTTAAATTCTTCAATTTTGAATATTTTCAATTTAAAATTCTTTAATTTTTAATATTTTAACTTAATGTTTTTTTTTAATAATTTTTAATGAAAGATTCTTCAATTTTGAACATTTTCAATTTTAAAATTCTTTAATTTTTAATGTTTAATTAAAAAAAAGTTTAATTTTGAATATTTGTAATTCCAGATTCTTCATTATTAATTTTCCAATTGAAGATTTTTTTTTAATTCTTTAATTTTGAATATTTTTATTTTAAAATTCTTCAATTTTGAATATTTTCAATTTAAAATTCTTTAATTTTTAATATGTTTATTTTAAAATTCTTCAATTTTGAATATTTCCAAGTGAAGATTTTTTCAAATTCTTTAATTTTGAATATTTTATTTTTAAATTCTTCATTACTGAATAGTTTCAATTTAAAATTCTTTAATTTTGAATATTTCCAAACAAATAATCATCAATTTTGAATCTTTTCAATTTAAATTAAAGATTCTTCAATTTTATCGATTTTCAATTTGGATTATTTTCACTTTAATTGTCTTTTCAACTGATAAATTTGTAACTGGAATCGTTCAATTTTCAACAAAAATGACAGATTTTCAACGAAAAAAAGATAAATTTGGAGCGCAAAATAAATAGAAATAAATATAAATAAATAAATAAATAGAAATGAATAAACAATATCTTACATTATATCTCGTATCCCTTCGCCTCGGTCTTCTCGTCGCTATATCCGCTCCTCTCTGACTCTCTTCATAAAGTTCAATCAGTCTGACATCCAAAATATTTTCTTCTGGTTCCCACGTATTGTATCTGTAAACAATACACTTTAAGCATCCTCTCATTTCTTCATTCACTCGAAAACTATTAGATTGCGACACTTACTTTTTACTCCAGCCTTTCCACTTTACAAAGTACTCCACTTTGCCCTGAAAAATTTCAATGTTTTCATCACAATTTATTTTTTATTTTTAGCCTTCTGAGAAAATAATCTCAAACAACATTTAAAACCCGATCTTTCTTAATTTAAAAATACTATTCTCTTCAAATTATTTAAAAAAAAAGTATTTTATTTTCTTCAAACTTTTCAAAAATCCTTACAAGCTTCAAAATAGTATTTACAAACCTTCAATAATGTACATTTTGTTTAAATTTCTTTTTTAAATATACTCTTAAAGTTAATTTTTCTGAATAAAAAAATATTTTCAATTTTCCTAGAAATCTTAATAAATTTTTTATTATTCTTTTAAAACCCCTTTTTAAATTTGTCTTTTGAAAAGATCTTGAAAAATATTCTGTGAAAGTTAATTTTTAAAAATTAAAAATTATTATAAATTTTCTCGGAATCTTAAGAATTGCTTTTACTATTCAAAAAATTTTCAAAATACTTAAAAAGCTTCAAAATCTGTATTTTGTTTTACACTTTTTTGTATCTTCAAGTTTTTGATTCTTTTTATTTTTTCTTATTTTTCAAAACTACAAAATATTTTTTTTAATTATTTTAATATTCCCTAATTAAAAAAAAAATGTCTTAGAATCTGCAATATTATTTTTTTTTTTACAATTTTGGAAACCTTTTAAAATCTTTTTAAATATTCTTATAAAATTAATTTTCTAACTAAAAAATCATATTTAAATTTTTGTAGGAATCTTCTAAATTTTGTGCTTGAAATCTTTAAAAAATATAGAATTTGTTTTAAATTTAATGACATCTAAATATCTCTTAAACTTCTCGAATTTATTTTAAATTAATCATTCCACAATCGTTATTTATTCATCAAAATTAATTTTTCAAAGGAAAAAACCATAGAAAATATTCCCAAGAATCTTGAAAATTTATTTAACTGTTTTTGGATTATTTCATTTATAATTGTTGTTGTGTTAAAAATGAATATTTTAGAATATTAAAATTAAATTTCCAATAAAAAAAAATGAATCTAAAACAACAAAAAGAAAAAGGAAATATCAACAAAACTGTTAAAACAGTAATATAAGGCCACCTGTAAAAATGAAGCATCATTGTTATTCAATTTTATATTGTTATTAAAAAATATTTCCGGACTTACAGAAAAATTCCCTGCTACACAATTTTTGGCAAAAAAAAAATAGCTTTTTACGACATCCTTATTTGAAATCTTTCATCGTAATTTTTTTCCCAAAATTTATGGTTATTCTCGGCGTGTACTACTTTAAACAATAAAATATAGAACTATAAATGTGCAAAATGTGTCAGCATATTTATCAGGTAGATCGTAAAGTAATAAATAAATAATAAAAAAAAACATGTGAAAAAGAAAGGAAAGCCAATCCTATTTTACACCTGCATTTTGCGACGTTGCCGGTAGTTTTTCAATTTCCAAGAAAGCTACCGAAATATTGATTTTTTCATGAGTCAATTTTCGAATCAGCAGTTGATTTTGTAAATAAATAATTAAATTTTCAAATAAATATTTAGATTTTCAACAAAATAGGGTTCAATTTCTCAATTAAGTAATTGAATTTTCAAACAAAAGTCGTTCAATTTTCGAGCAAACAGTTTTTTTTTCAAATTTTTTTAAAATAAAAAATAGTTCAACTTTAATTGAAGAAGGTGACTTTTCAACAAAAGAATGTTTTTTTATAACAAAAAATGGTTTATTTTCAAACAAAAACGATTCAATTTTCCACAAAATAATTCAATTTCTAAATAAAGATTTAAATTTTCACCCAAAAAATGTTCAATATTCAATTCAATAATTGTATTTTCAAACAAAAACGATTCAATTTTCAACAAAATAATTCAATTTCTAAATAAAGATTTAAATTTTCACCCAAAAAAAGTTCAATATTGAATTCAATAATTGTATTTTCAAACAAAAACGATTCAATTTTCAACAAAATAGTTGAATAAAACCAAAAAACTGGAATTATCAACCAAATAATTAAATTTTGAAACAAATAATTACATCTTCAACTAAAAATGGTTCAATTTTCAACAAAAATATTAAATTTTCAAATAAATATTTACATTTTTAACCAAATAGTTTAATTTTCAACTAAAAACTTAAATTTGAAAACAAATAGTTAAATTTTCAAGTTAATTAATTAATTTTTAAACAAATACTTATAATTTTTAACCCAAAAAGATTTAATTTTGCAACAAACAATTAAATTTTCCAACAAATATTTACATTTTCAAACAAATATTTACATTTTCAACAATTAACCTTTTTAACCCAAATAATACAATTTTCAAACAGAAATGATTGAATTTTCAAAGAAATAATTAAATTTTCAAACAAATATTTACATTTTTAACCAAAAATAGTTCAATTTTCCACAAAAATATTGAATTTTCAAATAAATATTTACATTTTTAACCAAATATTTTAATTTTCAACTAAAAACTTAAATTTCCAATAAATAGTTGAATTTTCAAGTAAATAATTGAATTTTTAACAAAAAAAGTTAAATTTTCAAACAGAAAAGGTTGAATTTTCGAACAAATATTTACATTTTCAAGTTTAAATGGTTAAATTTTCAATTAAATAATTGAATTTTCAAACAAATATTTAAATTTTCAACCAAAAATGGTTCAATTTTCAACAAAAATGTTGAATTTTAAAATAAAGAATTGAATTTCCAAATAAATATTTGCATTTTCAAGCAAATAGTTGAATTTTCTAGTGAATAATTGAATTTTTAAGCAAATAATTAACCTTTTTAACCCAAATAATTAAATTTTCAAACAGAAATGGTTCAATTTTCAGGTAATTAGTTGAATTTTCAAACAAACAATTAAATTTTCCAACAAGTATTTACATTTTCAACTGTAAATGTTTCAGTTTTATATTAAATAATTTAATTTTCAAATAAATATTTACATTTTCAACAAAATAATTTAAGTTTCAATTAAAAACTGAAATTTTTAACCAAAAAGTTAAGTTTTCAAACAAAAATGATTGAATTTTCAAACAAACAATTAAATTTTTGTACAAATATTTCCATTTTCAACTGTAAATGGTTCAATTTTTAATTAAGCAAATGAATTTTCAAAGAAATATTTACATTTCTAACCAAAAATGGTTCAATTTTCAGGAAAAATATTGAATTTTCAAATATTTAGATTTTCAACTGTAAACGGTTCAATTGTATATGAAATTATTGATTTTTAAAACAAATATTTACATTTTTAAACAAAAATGTTTCAATTTTCAACAAAAATATTGAATTTTCAAATAGATATTTACATTTTCAACCAAATAGTTGATTTTTCAATTAAATAATTTAATTTTTAAACAAATAATTAACCTTTTTTAACCAAAATAATTTAATTTTTGCCAAAATGTTAAATTCTAAAACAGAAATGGTTCAATTTTCAATCAATTAATTGAATTTTTTAAACAAACAATTAAATTTTCCAAAAAATATTTACATTTTCATCTGTAAAAGGTTAAATTTTCAATTAAATAATTGAAATTTCAAACAAATATGTACATTTTCAATAAAAATATTGAATTTTCAAATAAATATTTACATTTTTAACCAAATAGTTTAATTTTCAATTAAAAAATTGAAATTACAACCAAATAATTGAATTTTTGAACAAAAAGTTAAATTTTCATAAAGAAAAGGTTGAATTTTCAAACAAATATTTACATTTTTAACCAAAAATAGTTCAATTTTCACCAAAAATATTGAATTTTCACATAAATATTTACATTTTCAACCGAATAGTTGAATTTTTAACTAAGAACATAAATTTGCAACCAAATACTTGAATTTTCAAGTAAATAATTAAAATTTTAAACAAATAAGTAACCTTTGTAACGCAAATAATTGAATTTTTAACCAAAAAGTTCAATTTCAAACAGAAATAGTTAAATTTTCAACCAAATATTTACATGTTCAACCGAAAATGTTTCAATTTTCAATGAATTAATTGAATCTTGACACAAGTGCTTACATTTTCAACAACAGCAGGTGCAGGTCCAATAAATTAGCATGAAAATTCAGATTTTTTAAACAGTATAAATGCTGAATGAATTTTCAGAATATTTCTGATTTACATAACAGATAAATGATATATGGTTGTATGGACGAATAAAAAGAGAGAGAGAGTTGAAAAATGAATTATTTCATGCAAAAATAAAAGAGAAAGAATAAAATAGATTTACTATATCCAACAGCAGGATCGTGAGCCAAGAAATATACAATCTGAAATCTGCAGAGTGGACATAATCATAGTGAGAATGAAATCAGCTGCAAATTTGCATCAAAAGACGCTGATAAAATCGAGGGTAAAAAGTGCTTGAAATTAGTGGAGAGATTTTTGAAGAAAAAGGAATCTCTCTCTGCAATCTACATTCTTCTACATGCAAGAGAGAATCTACATTCTACAATCTACACTATGGTGAAAGAAACAGAAACGATAACGATGACGATGATGGCAACCATGTGGCAACCCCGCAGTGCATAGAAAACTGATCCATCAAGTGGTGCTGCCTATCGACAATTTTCGAAAACTCATTACACTTCAACGTCAACATACCCGTCTTTCTCTCTTCTTTGTGATCCTTTCAGCTGCATAAACCCTGTCACCGAGATCCATGACTTTTGATTTCGACTGCTCTGCCCTTTTTATTAATCCAAGCCGCGCCAGGCAAAAAGTCGCTCCAGTTGCTGGAATCTGGTTGCGCTGATGAAAATTGAACCAGTGAAAAGTGGCAGTTTGACTGCCCCAACACTCACTCGACACACACTTGGTTTCACGCACGCACGTGCGTCGAATGCCAATCTCGCGGATGCATTCGGTCACAAACTACTGCCGCTATCTCACGTCTTCTGTCTTCTCCTTTATCTCACACGTGCCGCGATCTCATAACGAGAGTTCGTCGACATGATCAATGTTTTCATTGGTGTGTGCTCGTTTTTCGTACCGCTCGACGAGGCTATTTTGGGCCGATGTTATTGTCCAAAGTAGTAGAGCCGGCAACGACGAGCGATGGCGGTGGCCAACACAAACGTCCCATCTGTACGAGATTTTTCGGTGCACTAATTTCCCTCGAGTTGCCGCCGGTGAAGAGACCTTGCCCGGTTACATCGAAGATGCCTTCCTCTTCTTCTCAATGCTGCCGGTGTCGTTTCTCCA
>JAWWLR010000002.1:20515894-20530249 GCA_035041075.1 Acraspis erinacei
GCCGTACGTGTGAGGACGTTTTCAGGGGAGTGTACACTTATCGGACGGCAACTTATCGGACTTGTACTGTACATTATTTAAAAATTCAATCAATTAATTCCTGAATTATAGCAAATAAAAAAAATCGGTCTTTTTTAAAAATAAATATTATTTATTTAACAAAAGCGCAATGATAAAATATCTGTATCAAAGAAAATTTAGATCAATGCCTAAAGTATATGAAAATTATTTCTTGAATTTGAAAAAAATTTTAATTTTTGCATGATTTAAATCAGTACTGATTTACTTCGAAGCTTCTTTTCAATTTTTCTTTCAATTAACAATTCGTTTGTTATGAGCATTTTTTGAAATTTTTTTCATACTGTGCACATTTTTGTAAAAAAATTATCATTCAGAAAAGGCGGAAGTATGGGAATTAATGAAATTGTCGACACATTTTTCTTCTGCCTTCCTCATGGCAAACCGCTTTTTCGAAAAACATATCTTCAAAGTATTATAAAAAGATGAGTTTGACAGTAATTATAAAAAAACACATTATTATTCACTTGAATCTTCACTTTTTATTTACACGATTGTGGTTACTCCATTACGCGTCCTCCAAAAGAATGGAAGCAACCATAAAAGAATATTGAGCAAGACGAACGACTGAGGGCGCTCGCTTTGGTTCATGCCACGTTCTGATTGGTCTACATCAGACCATGAAAAAGCGCGGGCAATTTTAAAATGTATAAAAACCTAAACCTTACATTTTTCTGGGTTTTAAAATCGCGTTTTCCTTAGCCAAATCGATACTAGTGGTAGATTCATCAAATAAGAAATTTCCTGCAATATAAATAAAAGTTTAGTACTTCATAAAGTCATGGTGAAAATTTAGGAAATTAAATTAGACTTACCATAAGGAATCAGTTGTATATTTCAGATTTTAAGTTATTTTTATTAAGTGAAAAGTCTATTATTATATTTTTGGCTCGGAATTCACCTCGTTTGGAAATATTTTGTGGACAATACAACGATTTTGTTAAAAAATTATCTTTTTTGGTCGAGGATTCAACTACTTGGTTCCAAATTGAACTACTTTTTTAAAAACTAATTTTTCTGCCTGAAAGTTCATCTCTTTAATTTGAAGATTTAGTCAATTTGTGGAAAATTCTATTTTTTGGGGATTAAAAATAATATTTTTTAGTTGAAAATTCAACAAAATTAATCTTCATGGTTCAAAATTAAGTGTTTTAAAGTTGACCTTTTATGTTAAAATTTAATTTTTTTAATATTCATCATTTTAGTTGAAAATTTATCTCTGGTTAAAATTTTAAATATTTTTTTGAAAATTCCTTTTTTTGGGGAAAGGAGATTAAAAATAATGTTTCGTTTAGTTAAAAATATAACTAAATCAATCTTGTTGGTTAAAAGTTGACCTCCTATGTTTAAAATTTATTTTTTCAAGATTCCTCATTTTAGTTGAAAATTTATCTCTTTGGTTAAAAATGTGGAAATTTAGTTGAAAATTCGTCATTTTAAGTTGAAAATTTGCTTTTTTCGTCGAAGATCTTTTTGGTTGAAAATTCAATTTTTGGTTGAGGATTTAACTTTTTTTTAAATTGAATTTAAATGGTGGAAAATTCCTTTTTTATGTATATTTTTTAAATTAAAAATTTAACTATTCCATTTTATGGTTAAAAACGTGTGTTTTTTTAAATGGAAATTTTAACTATTTTGTTGAAAATTCGTTTTCTTTAGATTAAAAATTTATCTTATGGTTGGAAGTTCAGTTTTTTTGGTTGAAAATTACGTTTTTTGTGAAAATTTATATTTTTTTATAAACAATTCATCCTTTCGACTTAAGAATTCAACCAAATTGTTTAAATTTTAAAAGTTCTTTTATTAAATTTTAAGCTGTTTTATTTAAAAATTGTGTCATTTCGTTTAAAATGCGTATGTTTTTAGGTTGAAAATGCAATAATTTGGTCAAGGATTCAAATTTTTTTGTGACAATTTCTTATTATTTATTAAAAATTTTAAATTTTAAATTATATTATTATTGAAAATTTGTTACCTTTGCTTCAAGGTTTCAAACTTTTAACAAAAAAATGAATTTTCAACCAAAAAAAGATTCATTAAATTTGAAGTTAAAAATTAATTTTTAACCAAAAAAAACGAATTTTCAGAAAATTTTATCACAAAAGACGAATTTTCAAAAAAAGAAAGATAAATTTGCAGCAATAAAAAAGTTTTGTCAAGAAAATAGTTATAACTTTCCGAGAAGAAAGTAAGTTTTTAAACTAAAAGGACGAATAATAACAAAAAATAAAAATAAATAAATAACAAAAAATGACAAAATAATAATTTTTTAACAAACAAGTTAAATTGTCATGTTTAGTTTTTGAAATTAATTTTGAACCAACACAAACCAATTTTTCTACCACAAATTATTAATTTTTAATAAAAGATATGAAACTCCAACTAAACAAGATAAAGAAAAAAAATGTTTTAACAAAATACTTAAATTGTTAATGCAACTGTTTCTTTAACATTTTTTCTTTAAAAGTGCAACTACTAGTTTTCAGCTTGAACACTTAACCTAAGGGCGTATCAGAAAAAATGTCGATAAGGTAGGAATCGGGTAATGTTGGACATGCCCTTCATAAAGTGCATTAATATTGTTATTGTAGGTCAATCGATTCGTATCGAGTCGAGGAATATTTTTTGTTCATACGTCAGATAGAGAAAAATTAAAGTTTAAACCGACTTGTTAATCAATTAAAAAAATTTGTCTACAAATATATTTTTAGAAACCGTTGAACCTATCGAGCGTTTTACAGTTTACACTGCTGCGTGATCCCGAGGAGTGGTCGAGAAGAAGAGCAAATTGGTGCTCTTGGTATCAGGAGCGCATAATATGTGTAGGAGTTGTGAAACAAGGTCGATGAAATATATCTGAAGCAATGTCTCGTGCTTGATCAGGAAATGCGGAGTTCGAATTGAACAAAGAATCTTTTCCTTTGTTTATTCCAGTTCTTATTATTATTTTATTGTTATTCATTTATTATTTATTTTTTATTTTTCATAGATTATTTTATACCGCCTGATATAAAAAAATAATTTTTAAGCTATACTACCAGTCAAAATTTTGCCTCAACTTACTTGGCTTGGAAAGTGATTTACTCTGCGGCAAATGAATAGAAAAAATTGAAACTTGACTAAAGAGAAGTCTGAAATCTATTTTTTTAAATGAGACTAAGGATTTGAGAATTTAATGAGCATTTATAAGCATTTTAAATTATGATTTAAAAAATCGTATTTTCTATCTTCATTAATAATATTTAGATTATTTAAATTTCGCGGGAAAATTTATAGCTTCAAAATGGAAAGGGGCGCTTAATTTAAAATAGTAAAAGAAGTCACAGTAATAGAAAATATATTATTCGTATTAATCAGGGTTGCTACAATATCTCAATTTATAATTTCTTCTGGGTATACAAACAAACCATGCACATAGAAAATTAATAATATTAATGCAAAAAATTTGGTTTCTAAATACATTTTAAACATTTTTTTAATTGAGTTTTAAAAACAACAAGATAAATGTTAAGCCTAACAAAAAAAAATACATATAGAATGTATAATAAATAAATAAAAAAATTAAAAAATAAAATGATAAATCTTTAACCAAAAATATAAATTTGTAACCAAACAGTTAGTTTAATATTTAACCCAAAAGATTAATTTTTTTATTTCTACTAAAAGACTTATTTTCAACAAAGTATATAAATTTTCATCTAGAAAAGATAAATTTTCAACCAAAATTAGAATAGCAAAAATGTTTCAAAAATAAATATTCAACCCATAAAAACGAATTTTGAACAAAATAGTTTTTTTCATCCAATAAAATTAATTTCCTACCAAAAAAGGTACAGTTTCAATAAAATATATAAATTTTCAACTAAAAAAGACAACTTTACAAAAGAAAAATTAAATAGTTCAATTTGCAGTTAGAAAATTAAATTTCGACAACAACAAAATTGAGTTTTCAGCTAAATTAATTAATTTTCAACTAAAAATATTCATACATTTTCAAGCAGAAATTGAATATTTACAGCTTCAGTTAAAAAAATTTATTTTCAACTAAAAAGAAACGAATTTTCAACACAAAAAATTAATTCTTAACAAAAAATAGATTAGTTAAATTCTCCACTAAGTACATGAATTTTCATCGAAAAAAGATCAATTTTAAACAAAAGAGTTGGGTTTAAAAAAAAAAGATTTTTAACCAAAAATAAAAGAATTAAATTTTCAGGTAAAAAAATCAATTAAAAAAATGAATCCTCAATAAAATAATTCAATTTTTAACCCAACAAATTAATTTTCTACCAAAAAGGATACAGTTTCAATAAAATATAAAAATTTCCAACTAAAAAAAAATAAATTTACAAACCAAAAATAGAATAGTTCAATTTGCAGTTAGAAAAGTAAATTTTAAACAACAAAGAAACGAGTTTTCAGCAAATTTAATTAATTTTCAACTAAAAATACCTATAAATTTTGAAGAAAAAATTTGGATATTTACAGCTTCCGATAAAAAATTCTTAATTCTTATCAAAAAGTAGAATAGTTAAATTCTCTCAAAAACCAAAAATTTTTTAACGAAAAAGATTAAATTTCTATCAAAAAAGGTAAATTTTCCACAAAAAATGGAATAGTTAAAGTGAATTTTCAACTAAAATGATAAATTTTCAACTAAAAAAAAATGTAACCAAATGTATGAATTTTCTACTAAAAAGATAAATTTTCTAACAAAAATAAAATACTCAAATTTTCAGTCAGTAAAATACATTTTTAACCAAAAAAGAAACAGGAATTAATTTTTAACTAAAAAGATGAAATTTTCCCTAATTAGAATTAATTAATTAATTAATCATTAATTTTCTTCCAAAAAATGGATTTTCAACAAATGTTTGAATTTTAAAATATATTATAATTAAATTTTCAATAAAAAACATAATTTTTAATAAAATCAATGAAAATTTTGAACGAAATAGAATATCATTTTAAACCAAGAAGAATAAATTTCTATCAAAAAAGATTAATTCTCACAAAAAATCGAAGTTACATTTTCATTTTTTTTTTAAATATTCTAAATAAGCAAAAACTAATTTTCAACCAAAAAGATCAATTTTTTACCAAAAGAGACCATTTTTTTACAATGTTTATGAATTTTTAACTAAATATTTGTGTTTTTAAAAAAGAAATTTTCAAGAACAAAAAGAAATTAGTATAAAAGAACCATAAATACTCTACCACAAATTCGAATTTTCAATTAAATAGATGAATCTAAACCAAATATTTGAAAAAATATTAATTTTGAACCAAACATGTACGAGTTAAATTTTCAGTTGAAAAACGTAATTTTCAACTAAAAAATATAATTTGCAACCAAATAAATTACGTTTTAATTTTTTTTTAATGTCAACAAAATAGTTTAAATCCTCAAACAAAAGAAAATTAATTTTCAATCAAATAGTTCCCTGACTTTTCCTAATTTTTGGAATTCGATCTGTAGCAACTCTGTAATTAAAAAAGTACTATATATCTGTTTTATTCACTTTATATTTTTTTTGTATAAATATATGTATTCATTATTATATAAATTTTTTTTTAAACAATAAGGGTTTTAAATTCTCTTAAATGCTCTATAAATGTGTGCACGAGACGAAAATCGGTCAAGCTCGACTACCGCTTACCCGACCGATTTTCGTAAGTAGACGCACAATTTTGATTAGTAGTATAGCTAAGAAACTGTTTTTTCAAGAAATTTTCATTAAAATCATATTTCTAACAAAAATTCTTATATTTTTTCAACCGTATATAGAAAATGTATAATAATTGAAAAAACTTTAACAGAATAAATTGGTGTCCGTGGACGGCAACCAAGTCAAACTTCAAATTTGGGATACGGCCGGACAAGAAAGATTCCGAAGTGTCACACATGCCTACTATCGAGACGCTCATGGTAGGACAAATTTGTTATAATTATTAATTATTTTATTCACATTAATTTTAATGCCATGTGCAACTTATGCCCGATTCCTACCTTATCTACATTTTTTTTTATCAACCGTCCATATCCAACTTACCCGATTCCTACCTTACCGACATTTTTTGTTAACAACTTACGTCTACAGCAAACGCGATAACGAGTTAAAAATTTGGGAAATTAATGAAAATACAAACGTTCCTTAGTTATTATTTAATTCCACAAATTTTTGACCCAATTTCTCATTTCTCAAGTTGTTGGAGAAGAGTGTCGGTAAGGTAGGAATCGTATAAGTTTACCATGATTGAATGAAAATGAACTTTTGGAAAATTTCTTTTTTCTTTTTACTTGGAATCGTTTTGGTACTGATAAAATAAATTTATTATTTCAGCGCTACTCTTACTTTATGATATCACAAATAAGAAGAGTTATGACAATATCAGAGCTTGGCTCGGAGAAATTCGGGAGTATGCACATGATGATGTTGTCGTGATATTACTAGGTCAGTTCTATGCAATAAAAAATTCTTTTATAATAATAGTAAAAATATGAATATATATATATATATATACTTTTAATTACAATAATAATACAAAATGTTATAAGGGGAATTAGACGATGAATTTTTAATCAAACAAATAATTTTTCGACCGAAATGATTCATTTTAAACAAAATAAATGTTGCTTCAACTAAAAAAGATAAAAAAGTTTACACAATTGTAAAATTTAAAAAAATTATGTTTGAACAAAATCTATGAATTTTTAACGATATAATTTATTCATCACAAAAAAATAAATTTTAAATATTAACGATTGATTATAAACCGGAAAATTTAATTTTCAATCAACGCGATTAATCTTCAACCAAAGAATATATTTAATTTAATATTTAAAAAAATTAAATTTTCATAAAGGCGTCGAATTTTTTAGATAAAAAAACGTATTTTCTACAAAACAGTTAAGTTTTCAACTCGAAAATATTATTTTCAAGAAAAAAATGTTACTTTCGATCTATTGAGTAAAAAATTCATGTATCGTAGAAAATTAATTTTTTGTTGTTAAAAATTTATCTTTATAGTTTAAACATTTAAATACTTGTTTAAAAATTCAAATAATTTGTTGAAAATCGAGACATTTTGAGAGACATTTCGTATTTTTTTGTTAAAAATGCAACTGATTGGTTGCAAATTAATCAGTTTTAGTTGAGGATTCAACTATTTTGTTGAAAATTCGTTTTATTTTGTTTTCTTAAAAATTATTTTTTCCTTTGAAAATTCAGCTCCTTAGTTAAAAATCAAGTATTTTTTATTGATATATTCTTTATGTTAGAAAATTAATGTTTTTTAAATTAATCTTTGTGGATACAAAATTCTTAATTAATTATTTTGTTGAAAATTCAACTATTCTGTTTAGACGTCGAATTTTTAACAAAAAAGTTGATTTTTCAACCAAAATCATAAATTTTCAACCAAATAAATGTAATTTCTACTAAAAAAATATAAATTTAAAGTTAAAAAATTGTTAAGCCAAAAAAAGAGTTTTGAACAAAATATTTAAATTTTTTACGATATTCGTCTTTTGGTAGAAAATTAATTTTTTGTTATTAAAACATTATCTCTAAAGTTTAAATATTTAAATACTTTTTTCAAAATATCAAATGATTTGTTGAAAATTCAACTTTGTGGATTAAAAATTCTGTTAATTGGTTAAAAATTTAACAACTTTGTTGAAAACTAAATTATTTTGTTGAAAATTCAACTATTTTGCTTAGACGACGAATTTTTAACGAAGCACTTGATTTTTCAACAAAAATGAATAATTTTCAAGAAAATAAATGTAGTTTTAAATAAAAAAGATAAATTCAAGGTTAAAAAAATTGTTAAACCGAAAAAAACGAGATTTGAATAAATTATATGAATTTTTAACGATATACTTTAATTTTAATTTAAAAAAAAAATGAATTTTGATTTAAAAATGGAATTAATTAATTTTGAGTATAAACGATTGATTTTCAACAAAAAAATTTTCACATAATAGTTAAATTTGTCAACCAAAGAGATGAATCTTCATTCAAAAAATATATTTCAGTTAAAATAAAAAAAAATTAAAACTTCATCAATAATGTCGAATTTTTAAGCTAAAAAGACGTATTTTCTACAAAACAGTTAATTTTTTAACCGGGAAATATTATTTTTGACAAAAAAGTTAATTTACAACCAATTTGTTGAATTTTCAATAAAAAAGACGAGTTGATAACGAAATAAATCAATTTTTAATTAAAAAAGATCACTAATCAGCAAGAAAAGAAGTTATTTTAACAATAAAAAAAATTTTCAAAGAAAGTAGTTAAATTTTCGAGTCACGAAAAATAATTTAAAAAAGAATTAAATTTTCAATAAAGTACTTTCTACTCATTAGTTTAATTTTCAATAAAAAGATGAACTTTTAACAAAATATAATAATTTTCACGAAGAATACAATAATTATCAACGAAATTTATTTTCAACCAAAAAGATGAATATTTTTACCAAAAAAAATAATAATGTACCATAAAAGAAGAATTTTCAAGCAAATATATAAATTAAAAAAATTGTTTTAAAGAATTTTCAACAATAAAAAAAAGGTTTGTCAAGAAAATAGTTAAATTTTCGAGAAAAAAAGATTTTTGAACTAAAATGATGGATCATATAAAAACAATAAAAATAAATAAATAATAAATTTTTGACGTAGAAGTTAAATTTTCAACTAGCCAACATGGATTTCCGAAAAAGTGGTCAAGTATTCATTAAAAATATAAAAAATGTCAACAAAAAAGTAAAATTTCAACAAAATAGTTAAATTTGTAGTTATATTTTCAACTAAAAAAGATGAGATTTCAATAATAATTACAATAATTAAATTTTAGTTAAAAAAATTAATGTTAAAACGAAAACAATGAATTTCCAGGAAGAAATTGAATTTGTTATTGCAAAAGACGTGTTAAAAAAAATGTCATTAATTTTAAATTAAAAAAGATGCATGTTCAATACAAAAAAAAAAGATTTTTCAACAAAATATTGAAATTTTTAACCAAAAAATTTTTTCTAAACTAAAACGATGAACCGTTAACAAAAAGATACTTTTTTTAACAAAGTAGATCCACTTTCTACTATGGATTTGAATTTTCAAGCAAAAAAGATAAATTCGCATTAAAAATTTAATACTTGCTATTCCCACAAAAAAATAGTTGACCAAAAAAGACGATTTTCCAACATAACAAACATAAAAAACAGATTAAATAAACCCCAAACCGTTGCATTTTTGGCAAAAAAGATTAATTTCCTACGATAACAGATCAATTTTTAAACGACACAGATGAAAAATTTAGCAAAAAAAAAAGCAAAAACTCACTACCGAAAGAACGTGCCGCGACGGTAACCGTGGGACTTACCGCCGCGGCACGTTCCTTCGCTAGTGAGTTTTTCCTTTTTTTGCTATTTTTTTTAAATAATTACGTAGTAAGTTCTTCCATAGATTCGTTTTGTAAGAAAACCTATGCACAGGTTCATTGCACCTTTTCTCAATCTATTTTGAAATTAAAACTCCCAATAAATAAAGTGTAAGAAAATTTCGACTGCATTTATCTTGTATAAAAAAAAAACTTAATATGGAATTGATAATAAAAAGAAAATAAGGAAAAAAGCAAAAACTCACTAGCGAAAGAACATGGCGCGACGGTAAGCGTGGGCCTTACCGCCGGGCCACATTCTATTGCTAGTGAGTTTTTGCTTTTTTTTTTTAAATAATTCCATAGTAAGTTTTTCCATACATTCGTTTTGTAAGAAAACCTATGCGCAGGTTCATTGCACCTTTTCTCAATCTATTTTGAAATGAAAAATCCCTAAAAATAAAGTGTAAGAAAATTTCGACTCCATTTATCTTGTATAGGAAACCTTAATATGGAATTAATAATATAAAAAATGAGCAAAAAAAGTAAAAACTCACTAGCAAAAGAATGTGGCGCGACGGTAAGCGCGGCCCCTTCCGCCGCGGCACGTTCTTTCGCCAGTGAGTTTTTGCTTTTTTTTGCTATTTTTTTAAATAATTCCGTAGTAAGTTTTTCCATATATTCGTTTTGTAAGAAAACCTATGCACGGGTTCATTGCACCTTTTCTCAATCTATTGTAAAATTAAAAATCCGTAAAAATTAAGTGTAAGAAAATTTCGACTGCATTTATCTTGTATGGGAAACCTTAATATGGAATTAATAATATAAAAAATGAGCAATAAAAACAAAAACTCACTAGCAAAAGAATGTGACGCGACGGTAAGCGCGGCCCTTACCGCCGCGGCACGTTCTTTCGCCAGTGAGTTTTTGCTTTTTTCGCTATGCACATGTTCATTGCACTTTCCAAAAAAATTTATCAGAGTATTTTCAGAATTTTTTCGAAAGAAGTATTTGCTTGCTCAAAATTCCCCCGATAAAATAAACGCTAGAAGTTTCAAAAATCCGATTCACGTCAAGCATTAGAAAAAGTATGATAACAATATTTATAAAATATGTATTCAAATTCCCCTTACTATTTCAATAGAGGGAAACCTTAAAGCGCATTCCCCAAAAATTTCTTTAAAAAAATTCAATAATTGACGTACAGAGAAAGAGTTTAAGTAAATAACGGATTAAAATCGTTTTTTAAAATCCTTTAAAAATTAAAATCCAAAAATTAAAATCCAAAAATTACAACATTAGTTTATCTAAAATTTCCTGACACTTTCAGATTTCTGCTGAAATTCCCTAAATCGTTTTAAATTCCGTAACCTGATTTTTCCTGCTTTTCCGATAGAAACCTTGAATACATAATATTAAATAAAAAAGATGTCAGCCTGGAGTAACAAAAAAACCTTAAAATTGTTAAATGTAGGTAATAAATGTGATTGTGGATCTCAGCGAGAGATTTCACGTGAGGAAGGCGAAAGATTAGCTAGAGAATATCAAGTGCCCTTTATGGAGACATCGGCCAAAACTGGGATTAACGTTGAAGTTGCATTTCTTGCTATTGCTAGGTAAGAAGTCGTCCCATTGTGTCAAATTTCTCATAAACTCCCTATCCTTTCTTTCCAATCATACTATATTCCAGTAACTTTTTAACCCATGTTCTTCTTCCCTTTTTTCTTTCCTCTTCGGCTATTTTCTTAACTTATACTGCATCTTCTTTCCATCCATGTTAAATCATCCTCTATTCTCTCCGAGCTTCCATATAACATCCTCTTCTTTGATATCCCTTCCATCTTATGTCCCCATTTCTTTAGTTTCACTAGTACTTTCTCTCCCCTTTTTGCTCTTCCCTTCCTAAACTTCGCACTTCCTCTATACTTACTTTAGCATCAATCCTTTTAAGTATTTCTTCCACTCCTTCCTTCAGCTCCATCTGTTTTCTTTATCATACCTTGCATTTCCCCTACCTTTTTATTATTATCTTTCTGCTTTTGTAGTTTTTCTTCCAACGTCTGCATCCTCTTCTCTAACTTTTCCCTGACTTTTTCCGAATTCTTTATTTCTTTCCTAAGTTCAGCCATTTCCCACCTAATTTCTTTCCTTCTTCCTCTTCCCTTTTCTCCTGCTCCTCTTCATAAATTCCCATTGGATCTATAATAATTTCACGAATTTCTTTCAGTCTTTCCGTTTCCATCGGATCTTTAGTTTCATCTGCGTCTCCTTCAGTCCCCTTACTTATTGTGTACTAGGCGCCTCCCAAGTTGCCCTATCCATGCGTTCATCGTCATGAAGTGTTTTTCACCTGTAATATAAACAATCCTTACCAGCTCAGATATCCTAGAAGTATTAGATTTATAAATTCTTCCGTGATAAATAAAATTGATTCAGAAGAGCGAGGGTCACCATGAACGAGAGTCAACTGTCAACATTTAGGTATCGCACGTGCTCCAAACCTGATGACATCAATTTTGGCAAAACGGGATAAAGAGAAGTCACCATCTTTGTTCCATGTTTGAAACATTGATCGCTGCGACAACGATACCAACCACCCTGTCGGAGGAAAAGTTAAGAAAAGGTTTACTAAAAAAGTAACTGACCACAAAGACCTTTTTACTGAAATCACTATGAAAAATTAGGTATATCGAAAATTTATTTTGATTTAAATCAAGAATCTTAGAACAAGCTCAGACAGCTCGTCTCTGATTGTATGCTTTAAAAAATGTCGTTAGTGAGTATCAACATCTGCTAATAATAATGATTGTTTTAGATCTCACAAAAACATAACCACATTTAATTGCTTTGTTTCAAATGAGATTTGGCTCAAAATCGAATTCAGTGTAATCGAATACCAGCTTAGGGAAAATCATATTTTATAAATAGCTTGTACATTTTGCTACAAAACAAAAAAGCAGTTTTATCAAAAAAGATGCAGTAATTAAACATTATACTACAAAAAAATCAAAATTTAAAGTGTGGATGTGAAAAAGGCTTTCTTAAAATGGCTTTAATCTTTTCCTATCTCTTGTTTTTTTGGGAAAATCTTTATACGAACGTTTATACGACTACTTTATTACACACTCATTTTTTTGTTTGTTGACGATCCATTATTTTAGTCGAAAAATCTTTTTTTTCATAATTTAACTATATTTATTTATATTGCTTTTAATAATTTATTATGGGTAAATTATATATTATTATTTATTATATTTATTCCTATATTTGAAAGTTGGTCCATGCTTCATAGTAACGGAATAACGGCCGAACGGCGGTGTGGGAGTTTCCATGCATTGAAAGAAACACGTTCCAGGGATCTGATTACATTATGGATGATTAAATTCCTAACGATTAAATTACAGTGATCGTGTCCCATTCGAGTAGAGCTCATTTTTGTTTTCTAAAACATTTATTTCACCTTCAAACATTGTAATTATTTAAATAATTTTTATGAATGGCTATTTTTAAAGAATACATTTATTTTATTATGTTGTTTTGTAAATTTATAAGAACTATTAATTATTTAAATAATTTTTATTTTAAAATTAAGAGTTTGACCTTTATTCTACTAGTCAATCTGTTTACTATTCAGCTATTCTTTTCTATGCTGCTTTGTTAATTTACAAGAACTATTAATTATTATATAATTTAGATTAAAAAATTAAGAGTTTGTATTTTTTGTACGAGTCAATTTGTTTCCGGAGTCAATTAAAAATGACTATTCAGTGCCTTTTTTCTTTTTTGCTTTGGCCATTTACAAGAATATTAATGATTTAAACAATTTCGATGAAAAATGTACAGTTTTTCTTTTTTCTACGAGTCAAGTTGTTTACGAAGTCAACTAAGAATGACTATTCAAGGACTTTTTTCTTTGCTGCTTGACAAATTTACAAGAATATTAATTATTTAAACAATTTAGATTACAAAATTAAGAGTTTGCCTTTTTCTACGAAGCAATTTGTTTTCGAAGTCAACTAGGAATATCTATTCAAGACCTTTTCTTTTTGTTGCTTTTTGAGTATACAAGAACTATTAATTATTTAAACAATTGAGCGTCGACCTCGAACGTACCAATCATGGATCCGCTGGAGAGCTAGTTGCCAAAATGGCGACCAGATCAACCTCATCTATCTTAAAGGCAGAATAGAGAAGTAAAATTGTTTCCCCACAAGTTTTCAGCATATTGTTCACACGCAGGGATGCTTTTCAGCCTATTAACCAGTGAGAACTTGGCACCTACAAGAGCACCGATGATAAGGACGATTAATTTAACAGAATATCCCGGGTACAATCGTCGCAAGTCCCTTATATGGACTCTATACCTCTCTTTCTTTTTATTTACCTTGGCTATGATGCTTTTTTTAGCTTGAGCCGAAAATTCTATTACGAACATGGTTCGCTTTTCGACTTCAAGGAGAATAATGTCAGGCCTCGAGTGTGCAACAGAAGTAATTGTCGAGAATATAAAGTTACAGTATATGCGGCACTTCTCATTCTCGACAATTGACACTGTTTCCCGAGGTGCGTTTAGCGGAGCGATATTCAGGTTAATGCCGCAAGAGTGACAGAGATGGTAATAAAGCACTCTTAGTGCCGCATTATTCCTTTGGATGTAGATCGTCCCCGCATGAGTTGGACAACTAGTTAGTATGTGTCCTAGATGCTGGACTTCAATCCTGGTGATTTAAGGAAAGCAAAAGTTAGCTCACACGACATTGACTGATCCTCCACATTTTTGTGGAAGATACCGTGCATCCTCTTATCCACGAGCTGTTCACGGAAGTTTTTCTCCGGCGCTTTTTTCATCCGGGCTTTCAGGAGTTAGAACTTGAGGTAAATCAGATTTGATGCATTT
>JAWWLR010000002.1:20561638-20572493 GCA_035041075.1 Acraspis erinacei
TATCCTGCATTTTTCACATAAATATTAAAAATTACCTGAATTCTGGAATAAATATGCGAAATTCTCTGAAATTCTTGAATTCCTTGAATTCTAAAAAATTTTTGAATTCCTTGAATAACCTAAATTCTTGGGTAAATATTAAAATTTGTCTGCATTTCTTACATAAAAATTAAAAATTACCTGAATTCCTGTAGTATTCGAAATTCATTTAATTTTTGGAAATCCTCATATAAATATTAAAAATTACCGCAATTCCTTGAATATCTGGAATTCGCCGAGTTTCTTGAATATTCGAAATTTAATGAATTCTAAAAAAAATTTAATTTCTTGAAAATCATGAATTCCTTGCATAAAGAATCAAAAATTACCTGAATATCTTAATAAATATTTAAAATTCTGTAAAAGTCTCGAATTCTGTGAAATTCTTCAATTCCTTGAATTCTAAAAAAGTTTGAATTCCTTAAATATCTTGAATTCCTTACGAAAATATTAAAAATTACCTGAATTACTTGAATGTCCTGAATTCCGTATATAATTATTCAGAATTATCTGAATTCCTGGAATTCTAATTTTTTTCTCGAATTTCTTGAAAATAATGAGTTCCTCACATAAATATTAAAAATTACCTAAATTCCTTGAATAACTGAAATTCGCTGAGTTCCTTGAATATTCGAAATTTAATGAATAAGAATTACCTGAATTCCTTAATAAATATTCGAAATTCACTGAAATTATTGAATTTCTGCAACATTACAAATTCCTTGCTTAAATATTAAAAAAAAGTGAATTTCTTTCAAAAAGATTAAAAATTACTTGAATTCCTTGAATATTCGAAATCGAATGAAGTCTAAAGAATTTTAATTTTTTGAAAATCATGAACTCCTTGAATTAAAATAATTTTTGAATTCCTTGAATATCCTGAATTTCTTGCATAAATATTAAAAATTACGTACATTCCTTGAATATTGAGAATTTTTTGAAATCCTTGAGTTCTTTTAATTTCTTTGATGTCCTTGATTTCCTTGAATTCTAAAAAAAAAAAATTGAATTCCTCACATAAACATTAAAAATTATCGAAATTCCTTGAATATCTGGAATTCGCCGAATTCCTTGAATATGCGAAATTTAATGAATTCTAAATAATGTAAATTTCTGGAAAATAATGAATTCCTTACATAAATATTAAAAATGACCTGAATTCCCTAATAAATATTCGAAATTACACGAATTCCTTAACTATTGAGAATTCATTGAATTCTTTGAAATTCTTGAATTCTAAAATGTTCGGAATTTCTTGAATATTTGAAATTCTCGGAAATCCTTGAATTCTAAAAAAATTAATTTCTTTGAATATCGTCATTTATTTACATAAATATGAAAAATTCTTCAATTCCATCATAAATATTCAAAATTCTCTAAAATCCTTGAATTCTGAAATTTTTTTTTAAATTCCTTAAATTATAAAAAAATTTAATTCCTTAAATACCCTGAATGCCTTGCATAAATATTTAAATTGACCTGAATTCCTTAATAAATATTCGAAATTACCTGAATTCCTTGAGCATTCAGAATTCAGTGAAATCTTTGAATTCTGAAAAAATTTGAATTCCTTGAATATTCTGAATTCCTGACATAAATTTTAAAAATTACCGGAATTCTTTCATAAATACTTGAAATTATCTGAAATCTTTGAATTTCTTGAATTCTGAACAAAGTTGATTCCTCGAATATCCTGAATTCTTTACATAAATATTAAAAAAAACTTGAATTTCTCGAATATTCGAAATTCACTGAATTCTAAGAAATGCTTGAATTTCTTCAAAAAATTGAATTCCTCAGATAAATATTTAAAATTACCTGAATTCCTTGAGTATTCAGAATTCACTGAATTCTTGGAAATCCTTGAATTTCTTAAAAATTTCTTGAATACTTTAAAATCCTGAAATTCTCTAAATTCCTTTAAATTCTCTCGATTCATACATGTAAATATTAAAAATCACCTAAATTCCGTGAATATTCGAAATTTAATTAATTAAAAAAAATTGATGTTCTTGAAAATAATGAATTCCTTCAAAAAATATTCGAAATTACGTGAATTCCTTAACTATCGAGAATTCACTGAATTCTCTGAAATCCTTGAATTCTATTTTTTTGTTAAATTCCTTACATAAATATTTAAAATTCTCTGAAATCTTTTCATTTCTGGAATTCTTAGAAAATCTTGAATTTATTGAATATCCTGAATTCTTGACAAAAATATAATAAACTTTTGAATTCCTTCTTTAATATTTGAAATTCTTTGAAATCCTTCAATTCCTTGAATTCAAATTTTTTTAAATTCCCTTAAAGTACACACTTTTTTTGAGAGTCGTTAAGTACACACTGGCTACACCTGTACCCCAGTGAAAAAAACCTTTTTAAAAATGATAATATTTTTACTATTTTGACTTGATTTTTGGTATGTAGCTTCTTGAAAGCATATTTTATGAAATAAAATAGACAATAAAGCTAAATATTAAAATTATGTATGTTAAAACAATGAAAATATAAAAAAAAAGAGCGAAAAAATGGATGTTTTCGTTACAAAATTGCATAACTTTTTAATTTGTGCGTATTGAGGTCTAAAAATGTAGGCGAGTCTTCTACTGATGTGCTATTATATGAAAAAAATAGTACTTATTGGATTTTTAATAAAAGATATTTATTCTGGGAAATGATACTTTTGGATACTCAAAATTTGAAGAATTACGTAGTTGGTACAGCATTGTACCCCAGTGTGTACTCTAAGGGTTAAATATCCTGAATTCCTTACGTAAATATTCATTCTTGGCAGGATAAAATTCCTGAGGAGACCTCACCACCGCCAGAAGGTCCCAGCGATGAAATTGAAAAGCTTATGGCGGTTGACAGACCTGCTGAAGTTGAAACGCCAGCGGAAATTGAAGCACCTGTCGAAATAGAAGGAGAAACAGATGCAGCTGTTGAGACACCGGTAGAAATAGAGTCTCCCGTGGAAATTGACACACCCGTGGAGATTGACACTTCCGCGGGAGCTGAAACACCTGTGGACATTGAAACTCCCATGGAAGTTGACACAGAAGTCGAGGAGAGAGTCGAGCGTGAAACGAGAGGCAGTGCCAAGAGAAGATTGTCGAAAGAGACGGTCACTGCAGAGAAACGATCAGAGGCTGTCTCGATTAAAATCGAGCCACCAGATGACGAGTCCCAGGAAGTTGTCGACATCGTCACGCCCACGGAGATATTGCTCCGAAATCCGTTGGCTACGCCCGCCAACGGGAAAGAAGACCAGCCGGCGGAGCCCGATTCGACCCAGAAAATCGTGCCACTCTCGTCGCCGTCGCTTCGCGGCAAGAAAAAGGTTCGCCGCGGTCCGCACACCCACTTTCGCGGAGCGCGCATCTTCAAGAGAAAGTGCCTACACTGTCAAATCAATCTCCATTCCAAGACGTCGTACGCAAAGCACATGGCGAGGTTTCACGGCGGTGCGAGTGTTGTGACAACAACGTCAGTGCCGAAAGCGCCAGCGCCAAGAGTCGAGGCGCCAGCAGTTGCGGCAACCTCGAGAGCCAAGAGTGGCCAGAGTGTGATTCCGGTGGTGGACACGAGTGCCGACGACGTCGAGGAATTGATCGAGGACGTGGAGGAAGAATTGGAGAATTTGGGCGAGGATGCACCCTTGACGCCCGTCCAGCAGAACATCATCAGTCAGCTCAAGACCTACTCGTGCTACTCGTGCGACGAGTCCTTCCAGGATCGGCGGAGCACTCTCAATCACATCCGTCAGCACATGCCGGACTTGCGATCCTACACTTGTGTCGCCTGTCTCACCGAGTTTCCCGATCGTTCCACCTACAAAAAGCACTGCGAGGCGTCGTTTGAGTGCGCGATGAAGATTGCCCTGGTTGTTCCGGACCAGGGCACGGAGAAGTACTTCACCTGCAACATGTGTCTGCGACCCCTGTCCAACCGGAAGGATCTGCTGACACACTTGTCGAAGCACTCGGACAAGCAGTACGAGGAACTGATGTCGTCTCCCGCGGCACCACCAAAACTCACGCCGATGGTCTCCTCGACGCCGAATTTGCCGTCGTCGCGACAGTCGGCTGACATTCCAATTCGGTCGCCGTACGTGAACGGCGATCCGGCCTGCAATCACGAGTGCGATTTGTGCGGCATGATCTACCGATACAAGCCGAATATGGTGAAGCATCGTGAACTCTGCAACAGTTTGCAGCCGGAAGCGCGTACTTCGTACAAGTGTGTCGACTGTGGCATGACGTTTCTGGTGTTTAGCAAATTTCACAGTCATGTGACGACCGAGCACAGAAAGAAGGAGTTGAAGTGTCCGAAGTGTGCGGCGAAATTCCGCTCGCCGAGTGACTATCTCACGCATCACGAGTATCATCGAATGGGGAAGAAGGAGTCGTCTTCGTCGAGCCGGAATTACAAGAGTCAGGAGGTGGTGGTCGAGGAGGTGCAGGAGAGTCCCCAGAAACGAAGGTTCAATTGTACACTGTGCAGTTTGCAGTTTTCCACGCGAGTCGAACTCACCGAGCATCGTAATCTGCATCTGAAAGTCAAGATCTACTCGTGTGTGATTTGCCGGAGTATGTTTAGTAGCGCCGGAGCTCTGGAGATTCACATGAAGGATCATGGAATTGATGATCCGAATGAGAGAACGGCGAACAGTTCGTGCATGGAGTATGGACAGGAGGAGGGTTTAAATACGTCGAAGAATTCGAATCCGCCGCTCCGGAAGAACGAGTGTTTCGAGTGTGGCAAGACATTTTCGAATTACGCGAATCTGCGAAGGCACATAAGGAATGCGCACGAGGACGAGCGACGCATTGACTGCTCGGAGTGTATCCGCACTTTCAAGAGCAAGGAGGCCTACGAGGATCATCTCAGAAGTGCACACAATCCCGAGAAGACTGTCTTGCAGTGTCCTCAGTGTCCGAAGACGTTTGTCTTCCAGGCGAATTTGGATCTGCATCGGCGCAATGTGCACATCAATAAACCGGAGCCGAGCAATCACGAGTGCGATGTGTGCGGTAAATCGTTCCTGGAGGAATCCTCGCTGAAGATCCATCGCGGCTGGCACAATCGCGCCAATTCGCGTTTCAGTCTCGAAAACTACGAGCGAGATCGACTCGCAGTGCCGAATCCGAGTGTTGCCAAACCGGCCAAGGCGAGAAAGTCGTTTCCGAATGTTCCTCTTCAGCAGCAATTGCAACTGCAACAGCAGCACCATCAGCAGCAGAAGCAGCAACAGCAGCAGCAACAACAGCAGCAACAACAACAGCAGCAGCGTCAACAAATGCCCGAGCTTCAGTGTCAGGTCTGCGACGACAAATTCTTCGACGTCGCGGAATTGAGGAAACATGTGTGGGATGTTCATTGTGCTCGTGCAACCAAAGTCGAGAAACCATTCGTTGTCGGCGACCTGCAGTGTGAGCTCTGCACGAATATCCTGCCCGATCAGCAGAGTCTCGAGGCGCACATGGAGTGGCACGAACGCAATCCAATTTTGAGCAACAACTATGGCAACACGAATGCGTACCGTTGCGATGTTTGCGACAAGTACTACAGTTCACTCAAGATCCTCGCGAAGCACAAAAAGTTGCACAAGCAGGTTGCCCAGCCGCTGAGATTCCAGTCGCTGCCGATGAAGAGGCCCTCGTGCAACGTTTGCGGCAGGTGCTTCACAGCCGAGTCTTCGCTGAAAAGGCACAAGGCAATGTCGCCCGAGTGCCAGTCTTACTTGTCGGGAAGATTGACAGAGGAGCCGCCCCGAAATCTGGAGGATTCGATCTTCAAGAAGAAGCCTGTGACCTGTCACATTTGCAAGACTGTCTTCCCAAGTATGAGCATTCTGTATCAGCACAAGCAGCTGGCGCACAAGGTGGGCTTCAACAAGGACAGGAAGTCGCCGAGCGGCGAGTGCATGCCGCTGGCGAGTGGCGAGGGTGGTGTCTCGTGCAATGTTTGCGGCAAGCAATTCCCCGGCCTCTCCAATCTCAAGCAGCACTTCACGATCAAGCACAAAAATGTCACCCAGCATCCGTGCACAATTGCCAATTGCAAAATGATCTTCTCGACGTCGCATGCACTGAAAAATCACGAACTCACGCACTCGAACATGATCTACAGTTGCGGTCTCTGCGAGAGGCACTTTTTCCACCGAGGCGCGATCATCAAGCATGTGTTCAACGCCCACAAGATGATTTATCAGGCAACGGGCGACAAGGATTCTCTGTTCAAGGAGACCGATTTGAGTACGTATGTTGTGAAGGGCGCGACTGGCACTGTTTGTCCGCGATGCCGAATCAAGTATCCCAATATTAAGGCTATGAAGATTCACTACTTCAAATTCCACGAGACTTTTGCTTAAAATGTAGGTATTTCCAGTTTAGGGGCAGTTCAGTTTTCGTTTATTATTATTATTTTTTTTTAATATCCATGTCTCGATTCCCAGTCAAATAATCAAGATTTTATTTTAAATTTACTTGCTCCCAAAAAATGGGTTTCGTTCCCGTGGCCGGATAAAAAGTGGCCTTGACATTTTTTTTATATATATGATCAAGGCCATGTGAGGCAACTTCTCCATTTTTTTCGCTAAACTGGATATCGCATTTCGTGTGAATGTAAGTTGGACGAAAATTTTTTTTTAATATGTTTAAGGTTATGTCACATGGCTCTAACGAGGAGACGTCCAAAAATCACATATATTTCTCAGTTTTTGTCGAAATCTTTTAGAAACTGAGGATAACAAATTTTCTAATTGACGGACCCATAAAAGATGAGAGGAAAGCCTCTCAAATTTCATGAAATTAGCCAGTTTAGTCGGAAGATATTCAAGATGGCGGCTGGTCAAAATCATATTTTCAACTATTTGAACGAAACCCAGTCTCGGGAGTTAATGTTTTTTTTTTTTAAATCCACATTTGCCATAATTTCTCTTTAACTGTCATACAATTTTCTGAATTGGCATTTTCCATAATTTTTATTTGCCATTCTGTTCAATCGAATTTTTATTTACTCAAAATGTGTTACATATTTTCATTTTTTTAAAAACTAGAATCATCAAAAAATAATTTATTCTGAAGGATAGAAATGATGGTAAATAGAAATTCAATTAAAAATGTGATGAAGGGCAAGTAAAAAAATGGCACATGCGCCATCTGGTCCCCCAAAAAAGCACTAGAAAAACTAGATGTAATTTTAAAGTTACGTTATATTATCGTCTATTAAAATGATTTGTTTTCGATCAAAGTGTAGGGAATTCGTGAAAGTAATTTTTTCGCTTCGAGTTCATTTCTAAATTATCATTGGGTTCATGTCCATATATTTCACTGGCCATGAACCTACTAATAACGAAGGTATGTACCGCAAAGAATTGATTACATAGGAGTTTGACTATAATTCTTTTTTTCTTTAAGAAGGTAAGTGCAAATTTTGTGATATAGCTTTGCTTTTAATATAGAAAAGTCATTCCTTTAATTATTGATGGCAATTTGGAAAGTGTGCGATTTGGACAAACTATGAAGAAAAAATATAATGTGCCGTGATTGAGGTTAGGTTGCATTGTTGTGACAGTTGGTGGCGACAATTTTGCAATTTTGTTAGTGCGTTAAAGTGCCCTTTTGAAAAATGTCAAGCGATTATTTTTGCACTTTGAAAGGTGACTTTAGAGAAAGGTAAAGGGGAACATCAAAATTATAGATTTTTTTTTAATTCCATGAAATCTCTAAAATTCCTTAAAGTCTTTTTAAATAACTTTTCAATAACTCGCTTGAAATTTTTTTAAATCACTAAAACTGCCTTAAAATCCCTAGTAATTCCGTTACTTTTGAATTTTTTTTAAATATCTTTGAAATATCTTCAAATTCATTGAAATTTGTTTAATAACTTCAATAAATCGCTGGACGTTCTTTAAAATCACTTAAACTGTCTTAAAATCTCTTGCAAATCCTTAAAACTTTGTGGATTTTCTGCATTCTTTTAAAATCCCTTAAACTTCTTTGAAATCATTAAAAATATTTCAGAAGTTAATCAAAAATTTCATGAAACCACTGAAAAATCACGATTATACAAAAGTCCTACGACAAGTGGCCGGCAATTGAGATTATAACCTCAATTACGGCACATTATAATTTTTCGTGGCAGATTTTTCAAATCGTACACTTTTAAATTGTCAATAATAATGAAAGAAATGGATTTTCTATCTTAAAAGCAAATCTATATCACAATTTTTGACTAACTTTTCCCTAAATTAATTAATTTTAGTCAAAATGTTAGTCAAAATTAAGCCCATAGAAAACTGTTTTAGATATTGATATTCATTTAGGATGCAATTTGTGAAATCAATTTTTTCGTATCGAGTTTATATCTACATTATCATTACGTTTATGTCCATATATTTTCTAGGCCATGAACATACTAATAACGAAGAAATATATTCGATACGAAAAAAATTTCTACTTCTTATTTTTGGCACCAGATGGCAAATCGCGATTTCCAATTGGTTATTTCTTTATATGACGTCAGCTAGCAAGATGGCTGCACGCCGAGGGTCAAACGATCATACTAATCACGTGAGTCGAACTTTAATATTTTAGTAGCTTGGAAAACATTATTTTTACCAAAATAAAAAGTAATATCCTCGTACACTGTATGATGAAAAATAATTAAAATCCGAGTTATTAAAAAAAGTGTCTAAAGTTACGCGGGAATGAAGATGGCCGAAAACTGACGACGGCCTGTCTGAAAGTGAAATATCTAAAAGTTGAAGTTAATTGGAAAGTATGGCAAATCGCAAATCAAGATAAAGTTCTGTCCAATTTTTCTTTTGCAAATAATTCATGCTCCACTTTTTTTTTTAAAATCATAATAAGCATAAGAGTTAGTTTTGCATCAACGATGCGATTTCTCATTTCCATAAGTTTAGGATTCAGATAAGTTTTAACATTGATTATCGATTGTCGATTATTTTCAAGGGCAATATATAATTTATAGAGTTGCATTAGAATCACAAGAGCAAAGACTTTGAAATATATATCATTTATCGAAGAGTAGATTTTTGTTCTTATGAAAAGCGAGTGAATGAATAATATATAGTTACCTCCAAATTGTATAGGATAGTTTTTTTTTAAAGTTGTAATTTAAGATTAGTTGTATGAAGAGGTTGTTGAGGCGGTATCTATATGATTTTAAAATATTCGTATTTTTGTGTATGTCATAAATTGAAGAGTTGGAATTTCCATGTTTGAGCTTATAGTTATGATTATTCTAAAAATAGTAAGCATACCAAACTGTAAGACGCGTGTTGACCTGGAATGGAGACTTTTTGAGTCGCATTTGTGTAGGACCAATAAAACACAAAAGTTGCAATGTCTTTTTTATTCGCACTTTCACAAATTTCTATATTCTGTGTAATATGCACGTGGGTTGATGATAAGTGAGTACTGCGCATCGAGAAGTATAAAAAATAATGCGCAGATTTTCCTTTAGAGTTGTTAATTAATAGTTTTAAAAAAAAAGTTCTGTATCGAATTCGCTCGATATTTTGAACGAAGAGGCTTCATCACTTATGTTTATAATTAAAGTTAAGACAATAAAATTAGGAAAGCGGTTGACCTTTTCTCTATATTGACGAATGCAACTTGGAAATTATTGTTCAAACATTTTATACAGATTGCATCTTCGTTGTATAATTTTTATTGGCAAGAGAAACGTATCTTATAATGTATCTATGAATATAGCATTATAATAAATATAAACTCGTTAAGGTGACAATGAGAAATAGGGATACGTATTTGATGCAAATTGCATAATCGCATCTTGTTTCAGAGTTCAGTGTAACTTGAAATATCTGCGCTCTATGAAGTTTGCGTTCAAGATGTACCTAATTTTTTAATCCGTATAAAAAACGCATTTTTTTATTTCTATCGCATAATATTGAAATTTTCGATTAATTCTGAATTTTTATTAAATAATAACGAAATAATTGAGTTTATACTGATTTTTTCGATTTCCGATAATAAATATTATCGTTTAGGTTTTTTAAAATAACGATAGGGCTAACGAAATTTTTAATGTTTATTTTTTTTATTTAAGTGTAAACTTGAAAACAAAAATTTTTAATTTTGAAGCACGGAATGTATTAACACAAATTAAAAAATAATTTATTAGGAACAATAGGTATGGTTGAAAATAGCAGTAAAGCATTGTTTAATGATAGAATTGGACATTTTCGGCTTTTATGCATTCTTTAAAATTAAATTATGCAAGTAAAAAAATGCTGAAAAAAATTTGAAAAAATCACGGCTTTTGTTTTCTTTGCAATTAGAAAAATAAGAAAACAGCCTCCTACTAAAAAAATTTAAAGAAAAACGTTAACAATTTTTTTTGGTAATTTACTGATTTATTTTTGCATATTGAATTATTTTTATTGTTTTAAATATTTTTAATGTTTTTCATAAACGTCCTAGGTGTAGTTAAACTTTATGAATTAGGAAGAATTTTTCTGGATATTTTACCTATCTATTTACTTTTGCAAAATTAATTGTTTTTTTTTTGTTAAATTTTATTTATGCAAAATCTTTTTTTTTTATTCTTTTATTTTTCCCTTTTCATTAATTTGCCGTCTTCATAAATTTCGATTCTAAAATTGCGCCATAAAAATTCAGGAGTTTTCAAATATACAGTAAAAGTCCTATAAATTTCCATCTATAAAGCTGTAGGGGTTGAAAATTCCAGGAATTGTGGACTTATCGGATGCCCCCTCTAGTAGCACGATATTAGGTACGCGCATGCGTAAACCATGGGCGCAAAT
>JAWWLR010000002.1:20613172-20631607 GCA_035041075.1 Acraspis erinacei
AGATTTGCCGGTGCAATTTGTACCAATTTGTCAAAACAAACATTTTTTCTATAAAATTATATATATTCTTAGATAAGTAACAGTTTTTTTTAGCGAATCGGAATGGATTACACTTTTTTATTGGTCTTAAATTCTGTCGTAACCCTTACACCGACGTAGATAGGTGCATTTACCTTAAATCTATTGTTTAAATTAAGTAAGGTGCTAGTTTACATTAATTAAATATTTTTTTAATTGATTGTAGATTTTGTTGAAGTAGCGTAAATATTTTTTTAACATCTAACCTCAAAATTGAGCATTCCTTATAAAAATAATGTATAAGCTCGATAATATGTTTATTTCTAATCATAACTATCGTTTTATGTGTGAAAGCAGAAACACTTAGTCAATCCGAATTCTTCATTCGGGTTAATTTTTAACTTTGTGCTTCTTATTTTTGAATTAAACAATCGTAAAATAAAATAATGAGAAATGAACCAGAGTTAAATCTTTGAACTCAATATATAAATATACCTGCTTTTAAGTAAAAACCGACATTTATAATAGAACAAAACATGATGTATTTCATAAATTATCCTTATAAAGAAAGGAGGTTAGAATTGACTGGAGATATTGCGCCCATTTTTCAAATAATTTAAGATTTTCCAGTCAATCAGGACCTTTCGAATAATATAACATTGAGAACAGACTAATGCCATCAAATCAATCACAGGATCAATTAATTTAGATGTTGACCGATTTGGATGTTTTTTGTTAAAGTTGATCAAATTTCAAAGAAAGTTGTCGAGCCTGATTTTTAATTTAGTTTTTCAATTTTTTTATAAATAAATAAATGTCGAAGAAAATGGCAATTTTTTCTATTTGACGTTCCCTGTACTCGTCAATAATAGCAATTACATTATATAAGGATATTCTATCATGATTCAATAAACCAAAAAAACTTTATAAACAAATTATTTATTGAAAATGTGTTTTCTAAAATTTTCAATAATTTAACGTTTTTTAACTTACCATGCAAGAAATTTGTATGGAAACAATATTTTAATTAAAAAAATATCTCTTAAGACTATTCTTGTTAATATTATAAACAAATTTTTTTAAACAATGCATTATTCAGACATTTGCCGTCAGAAAAATTCATTTTTTTCAATGTCAATTTTTTAAATGAGGAAACTCATGATAATTTCAGAAAAAATAATAATTTGTTGATAAATTTTATGATATTTTTAAATAAACAAATGCATCATTTGGGCATTTGTCGAGGAAAAATCCGTTTTTTTTCGACGTCAGTCCTTTTAGTTGGGAAGTTTATGTTAATTTTAGTAACATCAATCACTATTTGATAAATTTTATTTTTTTGTTAAACAAATTGAATAAACAAATGCATTATTCGGGCATCTGTTGACGAAAAATGATTTTTTTTTCGATTGCAGTCCTTTTCATTCGAGAACTTCATGTATTTATAATAAATATTAAATGTATTGTTCAATCATTTCTCGTATTCAAACCCTCCTGTGTTGTTCAACTGTAAGTATACTGAATGAAAAAAAGAACTTTTTTCGGAAATTAAAGGAATGACTTTGAAAAAACGAGTTTTTACGTCGACAAATGCCCGAATAATGCATTTTTTTAAATAAAATTGTTTAACAAAAACATAAAATTAATCAACTAATTATGAATTTTACGGAAATTATCTTAAAGTTCCCAAATAAAAGGACTGACATTGAAAAACCGAGTTTTTCAGTCGACAAATGCCCAAATAATGCATTTGTTTATTAAATTTGTTAAAAAAATCATTACATTTATGAATTAATTATTAATGTTGCTGAAATTAACATGAAGTTCTCAATTAAAAGGACTGACATCGAAAAAAAATTTCGTCAATAGATGCTCGAATCATTTATTTTTTGTTTAATTTGTTAAAAAAAAATTAATTTATCAAATAGTCTGATAAAATCATAAAATTCATCAAAAGTTTATAAATTTTTTGAAATTATCATGATGTTCCTAATTTAAAAAATTTTACATCGAAAAAAACGAATTTTTGTGACGAGAAATGCCTTAATATTGCATTTGTTTATTAAATTTGTTTATAATGTTAACAAAAATAGTCTTAAGAGAAAAGTTTTCATTAAAATCTTGTTTCCATTCAAATTTCTGGCAATATAGCTTTAAAAAACGTTAAATTATTGAAAATTATGGAAACAACATTTTCAAAAAATAATTTTGTTTATACATTTTTTTTGTTTTGTTTATTGTATCACGATGGAATATCTTTATATAACGTACATCTATGAAAGGCCGGCGATGACAACTATTTTCCTATTAGTGACGAACACCGGGGACGTCAAATAGAAAAAATTACCATTTTTTTCGTTATATTTATTTATTTATCAACAAATTTTAAACTAAATTACAAACCAGGCTAGACAAGTTGCTTTGAAATTTTATCAGCTTTAACAAAAACATCCAAATCGATCCGCAGGTTCAGCCGCAATCCTATTTTTTACTCTGCAGTACTGTAGTACTGCTCCGTATCGTATTTTTTCTTTGATTCAAATAACTGTTTTTATGAATTCGATTAAACTCATTTTCAACCAAATTGCATTGTTTAATAAGAGCCAATTTTTTGCTTAAATAAAACAAATTTTACGAAACAAAATGTTTTTTTCAATCAATAAGGTAAATATTTTTCATTTCTTAAAATTAAGTAAATGTTTTTTTAATTGAAGCTAAAAATTTTTTTGAGTTAATGATATGAATTCATATAAATTTTCTTGCTTGCTTCAAACAAACATTTTTCTGAGTGTATAATATTGACGTTCATTTAACAACCCTAGAACCCACATAGCACACTTCCCGAAAAAACCAGTTCTGTCCCAGGTTTAGACCTATGCTTTTCCCGAAAAGCCCTAGGACAGACAATTAGTAAAATTTGAATAATTAATATTTGTTTGCAAATAAATATAATTTTTCATGTGGAATATAATCTGACTTTCTAATCAGATCCTAGAGTAGAATTTTGAACAAAACCAAAATTGTTATGTAACGAAATTAATGCTGAATAATCTTTTTTAGCTTTATTGTGTTATTTTATTGCTTCATTTATTACATTCGATATTTCATTTCCCGTTTTCCGAAACCATATATTACAATCTAATTTCAATTCAGAGCAATAATTATTTTGCATCCCAATGTAGCAAGGAAATTACAAAATTTGATCAACATTTTTAGGTTAAAAATTAATTTTCACCAAAAAGAAAGCGAATTTTCAACAAAACAGTTGAAGTTTTCTGGCGAAACTGAACTTTTATTTTAAAAAGTTAATTTTCTACCAAGTACTTATTTTTTTTCTAAAAAGATCTCCTTTTGCTCCGCTGGGAGTCGAAACAGAGAAGTTCTGACTGCCGATCCGGTGCGTTCCCATTAAGCTACTGGAGAGATCGTGAGATGAATCCTTTTTTATAAACACACGAAAATTTAAAAAATTTAAATTTTTTAAAGAAACATGTATTATCATCAGAGAATAACAGAATTTACTAACTTCTTTACAGCCATTATTGCGCCAAAAAGAGCAATTAAAAAAAAGAAGATTATATTCTAATCAGCAACTTTTTAAAAATATTTATGGATTTTCAACAAAAAAGTCGAATTTTTCAGAAGATACTAAATTTGTAACAAAAAAGTTAATTTTCTACCAATTAGTTAATTTTTTAAATAAATCATTTAATTTTCTACCTCAGTAGTTGAATTTTCAACCAAATAATTGAATTTTCAACCAAATAACTGAATTTTCAATCAAATAGTTTCATTTTAAACCAAATAGTTGAAATAGTTGATATCTCCAACTCGAACTATAAAGTTTCTACTAAAAAGTTCATTTTTAAATAAAGAAGTTGATTTTTCAATTAATTAATTTAATTTTTAACGGAATAGTTAAATTTTCTATCAAAGCAATTTAATTTTCAACCAAATACTTACATTTTTAACCATAAGAGATAAGTTTCCAACCCAAAATGGATTACATTACATTACATTAAACGTAATTAATTTAGTAAAAAGTAGTATATTTTGAAAATCTATAGTTTAATTTTTAACGAAAAAATGAAATAGATACATTTTCAGTTTAAAAAATTGATTTTAAATAGAAAATTAATTTATTAACAAAATAGATGAATTTCTATAACAGAAAGTTGATTTTTCAAGCGACACTTTTTTTGCAAATAATTAACTGTTTAAATAAATAGTTTAATCTGCGACCAAAGAGTTCAATTTTTTACTAAAATAGTTCAATTTTTAACCAGAAAACATAAGTTTACAACCAAAAAAGAAATAGTTACATTTTAAGTTTACAAACAATTAATTTTTAAAATTAATTTTAAGCAAATAGTTTAAGCTTCAGCGAAGAAGATTTTTCTAAAAGAATATTAATTTTCTACATAGAAAGACGAATTTTCAAAAAAATAGATGAATTGTCAACATAAAATTTGGATTTTCTAACTGTAACTATAAATTTTCAACTGTAAGTTTTCAAATAAAAATAAAATGGTTACTTTTTTAGTTCAAAAAATTAATTTTCTAGAAGTTAAATTATTTAAAAAAGACGAATTTTTAATCCAATTTTTGAATCAATGGCCAAAAGATGAATTAAAAAAAAATAAGATTAATTTTCAACAAAAAAGAGGAATTTTTAACAAAATAGATGAATTTTCAACAAAATGGTTGTGGTTTCCAAGCGAAACTATTAATTTCCAATACGAAGGTTAATTTACCAACAAGTAGTAAATTTTTCAAATAAATAATTTTTAAGCAAATATTTTAAGTTTCCAATCCACACTATGATTTTTTTATCAGGAAAGTTAATTTTCTGCAAATCAGTTAATTTTTCAGAAAAGTCCTTTAATTCGAAACCAAATAGCTGAATTTTCTAGCAAAATAATTTATTTTTCAAACCAAAAAATTCAAGTAAGAAGTTAAGAAAAGAAGTTAGTATTCAACTATATAATACAATTATTCTATCAAATTCTAAAACGAACTTTCGCTAATTCAGATTTTTTTGTAAGTAAATATAAATTATTTAATATAGATTGCTTTCATCTGGATGATAATCTTGTTTTCTAATCAGATCCTAGAGTAGAATTTTGAATAAGTCACAAATTTTTATATGAAGAAATTAATTCTCAATAATATTTTATATATTTACTGTGTACTTTATTGCTTCATTAATTACATTCGATATTTCATTTCACTTTTTTGTTTTACTGATTCTCATTTTTCAATCGCGAAGATAAATGTTCATTTCCCGTTTTCGGAAACCATATATTCCAATCTAATTGCAGTTGAGAACACTAATTATTTTGCATCCCAGTGTAGCAAGGAAATTGAAAAATTTGATTGAATTAAATTCACTATCAATTTTAAGGTTCATTTCATAAGAACGTAATCCCAATTTAAAAAATCAAATAGGTCATTTTAATTTTCTGCATTTGTGTTATTTTAAAACCCGAAACAAATTAAAAGATTGCAATTTTTAATTATGTTGTAATCAGTTTAAATCAGTGAACTGTTTCGCCAACTAAAACATCATCCATTTCAAAAATAAATTTTGATGGTTGTAATAATGTATAATAAACTTAAAGTTGTACCAGAGGGTATTTGGAAAATAACATTGAAGATTTCTTGAAATATCATAGCTTTTCTTCGAAATTTTGTTGTAAAAAGGGTTTGAAAATTTTTTTATTGGAAAAATAGAGTAAAACTTTTCACAGGCCCAGAGCAGTTGAAAATTTAAATTTTTAAATTTTTTGTTGGTGGTTACAATGTGATAGAAGCTCATAATATTAAAATAATTGATGGTTTATTAAAAAAGAATCGAATGCCACCGTAATATTTTTATTCTAAAAAATAAAAAAATGTAAATAATTGCCTTCGGTATTCTTGAATAAATTAAATGTCAAAATTTAATAATTTTTGGATGCCAGATCTATTCGAATAAATTCGATTTAAATTTTTTAATTTTTATTCTTGTAACCAATCAAATTAAACTTTAAATAATATATAAATAATCTGCAACGTTAACCATTCATCCCTCTCATTTAAAAATGTTAGTCCTTATTTCAAAAATAAAGTTTTTAAAAAGGTTTATCTTTTTAATTTAAGAATTAAAAATTAACTTTTTTTACTGAAAATGTGAATTTTCTATTTTTTTAGGAGGTTCATCTGTTTATCTACAAATTATTCTGTTTTTGTTTAGAATTCAACGATTTTTTTTATTTTATTCAAAATTAAAATTTGTTTAAATACCAACTATTACGTGTTTCTCTGAGAACTCATCTTTTGCTTGAAAAATCAACTACTTTGTTTAAATTTGCACCGCTATGTAAAAAATTATTTTTGTTTTGTTTAGGATTCATAATTTTAGTTTAAAATTTAACTGTCTTTTCATAAATCAACTTTATTATTAAAAATTTATATTTTCATGTTCAAAATTTAACAATTTTTTACAAAATTCGTCTTTTAGGATTTAGAATTCAACAATTTGCTACAAAAGTAAACCATTTGGTTAAAAATGAACTTTTTTTAAGTTTTATTTTTGTTTAACAATTTATTTACTTTGTTCAATAAATAATAAACTATTCTATTTTTGGTTTTAAACTTATCTTTTGTAGTTGAAAAATTAAACTATCTGGATAAAAATTGATGTATTTTGCTTGGAATTCCTCTTTTAGTTGAAAATTAATTTTCTTCTTTTGATTTTCGTTTAAAAATTTGCCTACTTTATGACAAATCAAACTATTTGCTTAAAACTTAAAATATTTATTTGAAAATCTTTCTAATTTTTTAGAAATTTATTTTTTTGTTTGTTAAAAATTATTTTTTCCTCTAAATGTAGCTGTTCTATTTTTGATTAATTGTTTTTATAATTTGAAAATTAAACTAATCTTTGTTTGTTCAAATTTCATAATTTTCGTTAAAGCTTCAACTACTTAGTTCAAAAATCCTTTTTTTTTGTTTAAATCCTACTGAATTTGATTGAAAGTTCAAATAAGTTTTATCAAATTAAACCAATTATTTTATAATGTCATTATTTTGATGGCAAATCATTTTGTGGAGGGATGTGTTAGAAATTAGTTTTCTATCTGGAAATGTAGCTATTCCATTTTTAAATTTAAAAAATTTTATACGTCGAAAATTAAACTATTTTTAAAAAATTCTTCGTTTGCTGTAAAAAATTGATCGTGTTCTTATGAAAATGCATAATTTAGGTTGAGGAATTAACTATCTTGTTGAAAATGCCTTGTTTTACTTGAATTGAATAGCTCGAAAATTAAAAATTAAAAGGTAAATTATTTTCCAAAACTTCAACTATTTTGTAAAATTCTTCATTTTATGGAAAATTTAGCTTTTTAACTATTTTTTAATTTTAATTTGTTACTTATTGAAAAAAGTCAGTAGGACCAAGTAGCCCTCTGAGGAACTGAAATACCTGTTTTAATCAAATTTAAATTAAAAATTCAACTCTTTTGTTAAAAACTCTTCTATTTCTGTAAAAAAATGTTGTTTTATTTGAATTAAACTGGCCGTAAATTCTTTTTTTCAATATTAGTGTTTTTAAACTGAAAATTTACCGATTCCGTTTTTAGTCAGGAATTTATCTTTCTTATTTGAAAATTCAAATATTTCTTTAAAAAATTATCCTCCTTCATTAAAAATTAACGATTTTGTTATTCTTCTCTTTCGTTTTGAGAGTGAACTGTTTTCTGTAACATGCGACTTTTTAGATTGAAAATTTATCTTTTAAAAAAATGAACTATTTCATAAAAAATTGAACTATTTTATTAAAAGGTTAATTATTTTGTCGAAAACAAAACTATTTTGTTAAACTTTTATTCTTTGATCGAAAATTTAATTTCTTTTACTGTTGTAATGAAAAGCCATTTCAATAATTATTTTGGTAATTTAAAAAGCTCACAATTCTGTCAATCCATCAAGAAAAAATATAATGTTCCGTGATTGCGGTTAGGTTGCTTTATTTTGATAGTTGATGTAAGATTTTTTAAAGAATCCTTAAGCATCCCTTTAACTTCTCTACAATTATTTAAAATATTTCGAAGTTTTTCGAAATTGACCAAAACTCCTTTACAACTCTTGAAAATTTTGGAATTTCTTCAAATTCATTAAAATATTTTTAAATATCTTTTCAATAACTCGCTTGACATTATTGAAAATCACTAAAACTGTCTTAAAATATTATTAATTCTCTTGTAAATCCTTAAACCTTTTTGAATTATTTTTAAATCCTTAAAAAGAAACTTTACATTCCCGCCAAGTCTCTAGTCATTCCTTAAAATCACTGAAACTTCTTTTAAAATCATGAAAAATCTTTCAAAATTTACTCAAATTAATTGAAATCACTTAAAATCCTTTAAATTTTCTTAGAATTTTTAAAATCTCTTAAAAATCCTTAAAATCTTTAATTTTTTCAAATTCATTAAAATTTTTGTAAGTAACTTTTCAATTACTCACTTGTATCCTTCGAAAGCTCTAAATCTATCTTAAAACCCTATGAAGTATCTTGTAAATTCTTAAACCTTTTAGAATTATTTTTCAATCATTCAAAATGAAAATTTAAAATCTCTTGGGTTCCTAGCAATCCTCTAAGATTTCTTTAAAATCCTTAAAGTCCTCCGAATTTTTTGAAGTCCTTTCAACTTCTTTGAAATTATTTTAAATAATTGAAAATGGACTAAAATTAATTAAAATCTCTTAAAATACTTTTACATTTTCTTAAATTCCTTTAAATATCTTGAAAATCCTTAAAATCATTGAATGTTTGCAAATACCTTGATATGTTTTTAAATAACCTTTCAGTTATTCGTTCGACATTCTTTAGTAACTAAAACTGATTGAAATATTTTAAAATCCTTTAAAAATAAACTTTAAAATCCTATCAAGTGCCTATTAATTCCTTAAAATCACTTGAACTCTTAGAAAGACTGTAAGATTTCTTGATAATCCTTAAACTCATCCGATATTTTTTTTAAATATCTTTAACTTTTTGACAATTATTTAAAATATTTTGAAACTGACTTAAATTATGAAAAATCTCTTAAAATGCTTTATTTATTTCTTAATTCCTTTAAACTTCTTGAAAATCCTTAAAATCTTTGAGTTTTTCAAATTCATTAAATCTGTTTAAGTAACTTTTCAACGAATCGCTTGATATTCTTTGAAATCACTAAAACTGTCTTAAAATATTTAAAAAAATCTTTTTTTAAATCCTTTAACCTTTTTAATTATTTTTAAATCCTTTAAAAGAAATATTTAAAGTCCCGCCAAGTTCCTAGTAATTCCTTAAAATTACAAGAGTTCTTAGAAATCCTGCAAGATTTCTTGAAAATACTTAAAGTCCTACGAAATCCTTTAAATTTTCTTAGGTTCTTTAAAATCGCTTGAAAATATTTGAATTTTTTTTTAAATCCCGTGAAATTTTTTTAACTTTATTAAAATCTTTTTCAATAACTTTTCAATAACTCGCTTTACATTCTTTAAAATCACTTAAACTGTAGTCAAATTTTATAAAATCTCTTGTAAATCCTTAGAATTCTTGAATTGTTTTTAAATCCTTTAAAAAGGAACCTCGTTATTGCTTAAAATCTCTTTTGAGGTTTTAAAAATACTTAAAGACTTTCTCATTTTTTTCAACTCTTCAAATTCTTTAAAATCGTTTAAAATATTTGAAAATTGACTGCAATTAATTAAAATCTAATAAATTCCTTTACATTTTTTATACTCTTGTAAATCTCTTTAAAATCCTTAAAATCTTAGAATTTGTTTAAATCCCTTTAAATCTCTTAAAATGTATTAAAATATTTTTCAATCACTTTTTAATAACTCGCTTTATATTCTTTAAAATCACTAAAACTGTCATCAAATGTTATAAAATCGCTTTTAAATCCTTAACAAATTTTGAATGATTTTTAAACCCTTTAAAAGAAAACTTTAGAATCCCATCAAGTCGCTATTGTAATTCCTTAAAACCACTTGAAGTTTTATAAATTTTGTAAGATTTCTTGAAAATCCTTAAATTCCTCCGAATTTTTTTTAAAATTATGTTAACTTCTTTAAAATTATTTAAAATCTTTGGAAGTTCAGAAAAATTAATTACAAACCTTTACATTTTCTCCAAGTCCCATGCAACAAAATTACATATCTTTAAATCTCTTCAAATTTAAAAAAAAAATTTTAATCCCTTTGATAAATCTCTCTTTCATATGAAACTATTTAAAGTTATCGCACACTTATCAAATTTCAAACAACAATGAAATAAATGCCAATATTAGAATACTCAATTAAAATTCTTCTCCTTCATTTTGAAAGTCAATTGTTTTTTGTAAAATTCGAGGTTTCAGCTTGAAAATTCAACTTGAAAAAATTGAACGATTTGGAAAGAAATTAAACTATTTTGTGAAAAGTTTAGTTATTTCATTGAAAATTCAACTATTTTATTCAATTCCTTGAGTTTTGGCTAAAAATTTAACTGTTTTAATAAAGCCTCATTTGAAAATGCAACTGTTTTGTTGAAAAGTTCATTTTTTTAACTTGAAAATTTGAATTTTTTAAAAATTGAACTAATTAATAAAAAATGTTACTGTCTTCTTGAAAGTTTAATTATTTTGTTGGCTATTTAACTTTTTTTTATCGATAATTCAACTTTTTTCTAGAAATGCATTTCTCTTGACTGAAAATGAACTTGTTTGTCGAAAATGTAACTTTTCGGGCTAGAAATCCAAGTATCTTTTACAAAATCGTCTTTTTTTAAATTGAACACTTTTTGATCAGAGAAAAATTACGTGTATAAAGTCTAGTCGAAACAATTTGATTTAATTCCAATTTTCCAACAAGCAACAATTCCCTCGACATTCATAAATTCGCAAAGTTTAAGTCAAAATATTACATTTCATTCAATTCCGTGTCAAGTCGAGCGTATTTTGCCACAGAATTGGCAATTTCTCCCCGGAAAATATTCCGCTATAGGAGCACTATATTTTCAGGGGGCGCTTACGCCCCTCTTTTCGCACCTCGCGACGTGAAGCTTGTCTCGCGAAAGGCTCGGATTCCCTCGAGAGAAAACCGGTGCGTCTGGGAAAGCGAGCGAGTAAATATCTTGCAGTGACGGTAAACTGAATTGAATAAACATTTTTCCGCAAATAGAGCTGACAATAGTACGAATTTAAAAGTCGCTGAGACGAGCACAGGTGGTTCGTCGTGTCAGTAGAAAAAGCGGCGCAAGGTGCGACGAAATTGCATTTTCTCCTATTTCTCTGACTCTATACAACCCTGTGCCCGAGCTCCTCCCGTCACAGTCAAATCTTCTTGATCCCAATCCTGTTGACATGAATGATAAGCTACCCAAAAAGAAGACTTTTAAAAAATAAGTTAATTCTTAACAAAATAATCGAGTTTTTTACAAAATAATTTATTTTTTAACGAGAAGGTTGAACTTTGAAACAAGCGTAGTTCAGTTTTCAAAAAAGGTGAATTCTTAACGAAAGATTGAACATTTCGTATTTCAGCAAAAGAAAATTTCGATTTTGAATTAAAAAAAAGATATTCGAGAAAAAAGATGGCTAAACAAAATAGTTCAATTTGAAGCCTACGAAGATGAGTTTTCAACTAAAAAAGAAATGTTCAAACCAAAAATGCGATGGCTAGATTTTCAGTTAGACCATTCATATTAACAAAAAGTATTTTTAACAGTTCAGTTGAACCAGAAAAAAAGAATTTTCACAACAGTTGGACGCATGACCAGAAAAATGAATTAAAAAAAAAGATTAGTTTTCTACCCGAAAAAATAACATATTTTTAACTAAATAAACGAAATTTTAAATATAATAGATGAATTTTAAATAAAACAGTTGAATTTTTCAACCGGCACTATGCATTTCTAGCAAAAAAAGTTAATTTTCTACCAGTAATTCAATGTTTTAAATAATTATTTATATTTTTAACCAAATATTTCGATTTTGAACCAAAATAAATTAATTTTGAACCAGAAATTTGAATTTTCAACTAATACGATTAGTTTTCAACCAAAAATGGAAAGGTTACATTTTGAGTTTAATAAATTAATTTTCAACATTAAAAAAATTAATTTTCTACCAATTTAATTTAATAAGTTTAATTTTCTTTTCAAACATTCAATTCTACACCAAATAGTTGAATTTTCAACTAAAAACGATCAGTTTTCCACAAAATTAGAATACTTACATTTTTAGTTAAAAAAATTGTTTGCAAAAAACGAATTTTCCACTGGTTAGATTCAACTTAAAAAGACAATTTTGAGCCAAATAGTTGAGTCCACTTCCATAAAGATAAATTTTCAAAAAATGAGATTAATTCTCAACCAAAAAAGATGAATCTTTGACAAAATGGATGAATTTTCAAGAAAACAGTTTAATATTCCACCCGATTCCACATTGTTTAATTTTCTACCATAATCGGTGTGCTTTCAACCAAATATTGGAACTTTCAAATACAAATATACTTTTTCAACAAAAAATAGAATGCTTAGATTTTTAGTTCAAATTTTTTTTTCATTAAATAAAAAACGAATTTTCTGCCAGTTAAATTTAATTTAATAATGAAAAATTTTTAACAAAATAGTTGAGTCTAGAAACAGAAAGATCAATTTTCAAAAAAGAAGATTAGTTTTTTCCCAAAAAGACGGGTTTTCAACAAAATACATGAATTTTCATCAAAACAGTTGAATTCTTCAACTTGATCTATAATTTTTCAAAGAAAAAGTTCAATGTCTTTCAAGGCCTTCATTTAATTAAAAAATAAATAAAAACATATGATCTAAAAATTAAATTTCATAAAAAATCAAGTTTTTAACAACGTTTTTTAATTTACTGTCAAAAGAATAATGTAAAAAAATCTCTACTCAAAACGTCGGATTTTTAACAAAAAGGCGAATTTTCAACAAATCCGTCGAACTTTCCTACAAAAATTATAAAACTTCAAATAAAAAAGCAATTTTCTAACAAATTGTCGATTTTTCAAATAAATAGTTTGATTTTTAACCAAGAATTTAAATTTTTTACCAAAATAATTCAGATTTTAATCAAATATTTGAATTTTCAACAATAAAAGAAATAATTTTTGAACCATAAATGGAATACTTACATTTTAAGCTCAAACAGTTGATTTTTAATTTAAATTTTAACCAAATAGTTAAGTTTTTTACCAACATAGTTGAATTTTTAACCAAAGAGATGAATTTTTAACTAAGCAGTTTCACTTTTTACGAAAAAAGATAGTAACTACCAAAGGATGGATTTTCAATCAAAATTGAAGTAGTTTATACAAAAAAAATTGACTTTTCAACATTTTCTACCAAGTAGCTAAATTCTCAAATTAATAGTTTAATTTTTAACCAAGTAGTTACAATTTTCTACTTAGATAGTTTAATTTTCAAACAAAAAGACGAATTTTCAAAAAAGAAGATTAATGTTTTTCTAAAAGGACAGATTTTCAACTAAATAGATTATTTTTCGACAAAACAGTTGAATTTTCCAAGAGACACTATGCATTTTCAACAAGAAAATTGATTTTCTCCAAAATAGGTAATTTTTCAAATTAATAGCTTAATTTTTAACCTAATAATTAAATTTTCGACCAAAAAGAATAAGTACTCAAAAAAGGTACTACTGTTTACCAGAAAAAATGATATCCAAGAACGGACGAATGAAAAAAATGAACATATTATGGTTATCTAAATTTGTAACTTTACTTTTTTGAAAAAATATAATTTTTAAACAAGAAAGATGAATTTTCAAATAAAAAGGATATATTTTCAATGAAAAATTAGAACAATGACATTTTTAGTTAAAAAAAACTAATCTGAATCAAACAAAAAAGAACGACTTTTCCATATGTTAAATTCAAACAAAAAATAAGAATTTCTACAAAAAAAGTTTAATTTTCCAAGAGAAATTATGAATTTTCAACAAGAAAGTTGAGCTTCTACAAAGTAGTTAACTTTTTAAATCAATAGTTTAACTTTTAACCAAATAGTGGAATTTTTCACCAAAATAATTAAATTTTCAATCAAATAGTTGCAATTTTAACTTAGGAAGATAAACTGTTAATAAGAAATACAATAGTTAAAGTTTGAGTTTCAAAACTAAATTTTGAACAGAAAAAAACGAATTTTCTACTAGTTAAATTCAACTAAAAAGGATCATTTTTTAACAAAATAGTCGAATCTTCAGCTAAAGAGCTGAATTTTCAAAAATGAAGATTAATTTTCTGCCCGAGAAGACGACTATCAAAAAAACTAAATGAATTTTCAACAAAACAGTTCAATTTTCCAACTTGAGATATACATGTTCAACTAAGAACTTAAGTTTCTTTAAAGTATTTAATTCTTTAACTAAATAGATAAATTTTGAATTTAAAAAAACAAACTAATTTTATACCAGTTAAGTTAAACTGAAAAAGACGATTTTAGAATAAAAAGTTTAATTTTCTCTTAAGTAGATAATTTTCCAAATAAATCGTTTCTTTTTTAATGAAATAATTCAATGTTATATGGAATTTTTTTATTTTCTACCAAAATAATTGAATTTTAAACCCATTAGTGAAATTTTTAACCAAAAAAAGATTTTCATTTTAAATAATTAATTTTCCATTTAAAAAAACTAATTTTCTACCACTTACATTAAACCAAATAAGATAAATGTTTTACAAAATAGATGTATTTTCAACAATTGAGTTAATTTTCCAAGCAACAATGTGAATTTTTAATACGAATGTTAATTTACTAACTAGTAGTTAATTTTGCAAAAAAATAGTTTAATTTTTAATCAAATAGTTAAATTTTCTACCACAATAGTTTAATTTTCAACATGATTTTTAATTTAAACAAAAAATTAATTTCTTATTAGTTACGTTGAAAAAAAAGAGACTAATTTTTACATGATCTTTGAATTTCGAACAAAACATTCTAATTTTCCATCCGACACTGAATTTTCAACAATAATTTTCATTTTATACCAAATAATTCTTTTTCAAATAATTAGGTAATCGTTAAACAAATAGTTAAATGTTCTATGAAAATCTCCGAAAAAGATGGTAACTGCTAAGTGATGAATTTTCAATGAAATTAGAAGTATTTTCTGTACAAAATTGAACTTTCAGCCCGATAGTGAGAATTTAAAAAAGTTAATTCTCAACGATACACTACAATTCTCCTCAAAAATAATTTGGTTTTCAACCGAATAGTGATTTTCAGTTTAAAACCTTGATTTTTAATTTTTTTAAAACTAACTGTCCACCAGTTAATTTAATCTGAAAACGACGATTTTAGAACGACAAATTTAATTTTTTACGAAGTAGTTATTTTTTAAAATAACTAGTTTAATTTTTAAACAAATCATTCAATTTTCTATCACAATAGATGAATTTTCTACTAAAATTAATAATTTTTTATAACAAATATGGAAGGGTTACACTTGTAATTTTAGTACTTAATTTTTAATAGCAAAAAAATGCTACTATTTAAATTGTATATAAATAAAAGAATTTTTAAAACAATAGCTAAATCGACAGTGAAAAGGGTGAACTTTCTAAAAAGAAGAATCATTTTCTACCTAAGAAGACGAATTTGCAAAAACCAGATGAATTAACCGTAAAATAGTTAAATTATTAGCTTGATACCCAATGGTCGAATTTTTACAAAAATGGTTGAATTTTCAACCAAATTGTTCATTGTATGACTAAAAAAAAAGTTTCAAGGCAAATATAGATTGGTTAACTTTTCCGGTAAAAAGATTAATATTAACAAAAATCTTGCCCGTTAAATTTAATTTTAAAAAAAATACAAAATATTTGAATCGACAACAAAAACATGAATTTTCAAAAAGAAGATTGATTTTTTACCCGGAAAGACGAATTTATAACAAAATAGATGGTTTTTTGAAAAAAACGTTGTATTTTCCAACCATCACTATGAATTTTTAACAAAAAGTTATTGAAATAAATAGTTTAATTTTTAATCAAATAGTTCAATCTTCTACAAAAATAGTAAAATTTTCAGTTACAAAGTTGAATTTTTAAGTAAAAAGATAAGTTTTGAACCAAAAGTGGTTTAGTTTCAAAAATTAATTTCCAAACAAAAAAAAAACATTTTCTGCTTGTTGAACTTAACCAAAAAACAAATTGCCAACAAAATTGTCGAATTTGCATTCAAAGAGATGAGTTTTCAAAAATAAAAATTCATTTTCTACGCAAAAAGACGAATTTTTAGCAAAATAGACAGATTTTCAACAAAAAATTTGAATTTTCTATATAAAAATATAAATTTTGAATATTCCACATAAAAATATAAATTTTGAACTAAAAATTTTATATTGTATGAAGTAGTTAATTTTTTAAATAAATAGTTTCACTTTTACCCAAATAGTTGAATTTGAAACTATAAAATATAAGGTTATAAACAAAAATATAATGTTTACATTTTTAATTAAAAAAATAAATTGTCGAAAATAAAACCGAATTTTATATCAGTTAAGCTTAATAAAAAAAAGATTAATTTCGAATAACATTTTTTAATCCAATGCCAAAAAGATAATTTTTCAAAAAGGAAGAGTAATTTTCTACCCGAAAAGAGAAATTTCTAACAAAACAGATAATCTTTCAAGAAAATAGATAAATTTTTCAACTATAACTATACATTTTCGACTATAAAGATACTTTTTACTAATTAAGTAATTTTTCTAATAAATTGGGCCATCTTTAACCAAATAATAAAATTTTCTACAAAAATATTTGATTTTCTACCAAAATAAATGAATTTGCACCCAAAGAGACGAATTTTCAACCAAAAAGTTCCCATTTTTATTCAAAAAGATCATAACTTCGATGGGATGAATTTTAAATGAAAATATACGTATTTCCTACAAAAACTCAATTTTTCCACTAATTTTTCAACGGACACTATGCATTTTCAAGAGGAAAGTTAACTTTAGAACAAGTAATTAATTTTAAAATAATTATTATAATTCTTTAAATAAATAGTTACATTTTCTACCAAAATATTCGAATTTTCAAATTTAAAAAAAAAAAATTTCTACCAGTTACCTTATACCAAAAAAGCCTAATTAAAAATAATAGATGAACTATGAACAAAACACTTGAGTTTTCCAAGCGAGACTACGAATTTTCAATAAGAAATTTAATTTACCACCAATTGAAATAGACTTGTTTTCTACAAAACATGTAGTTTCAACCTGAAAGTGAAAATTTAAAAAAATTAATTTCCAACTATGTCGTTCAATTTTCCACCAAATTGTTCAATTTTCAGTCGAAAAAGCTAATTTCCTACGAAAGATAGAAGGGGGAATTTGTTTGAAAAGAGCACGTAAACAAATGGTTTAGCCGTCCCAGCTAAATATTTAGCTGGATTTGGTCCTTCAAGAAAATATAGTTGTTTCATCTAAATTTCCAGCTCTTTTAGCTAAATGTTCCATCTAGAAACAATATAGATAAATTAGATATATAATTTATAAATGGCAAGTTTAGCTAAACGAACTAGAAATGTAGATGACGATAATGTGCAGAATTCCTGAAAAACAAATCAAGAATCCAACGACCAAATTCGGACAATTACAATAAAATGTTCCTATTGTAATCTGAAAAAATCCCTTCCCTTTTTCCCCTTGAAAAAAAAAAGAAAAAGAACTTCTACCATTGGAAAAAAAACAAAAAATATGAAAGGAAAATGATAAAGCAATGAAACAAATCCCCTTCCTTCTCTCTTTTTGTTTAAAAGAATAAAATAAAAATAATTTTTTCTTATACATATATATACTTTATGTTTAAATTCTTTCATATTTTTGTTGCTGTCTTTATCATTATTAAATCACAGAAAAAACATTAATAAATAAAATCAACCATGTTTCGGCACTCATAAAGCACCCTAATCAAGACAACAAAATAAAAAATAAAATTGTAGGACTGCAGGAACACCTGCGACGATGCATTACCTGAAATAGAAATTACCTCCAATCCAAGTCAGCTAAATTAAAATTGAAGAAATTCTAATCAGATTAAAATCAATTTGAAAACCCTAATTAACGTACAATAATAAAGTTAATGAACAGAATTCCTGAAAATAAAATCAAGAATCCAACTACCAAATTTGGACAATCACCATACAATGTTCCTATTGCAATCTGAAAAGAACAAAAATTCCTCTTCTTCCTCTAAGAAGAAAAGAAAAAGGACTTCTCCCTATGGAAAAAGTAAAAAAGAGAGGAAAAAATGAGAAGGCAGCCAACCAAATCTCGTTCCTTCTCTCTTTTTTTTTTGATCTAACGAACCGTTTCCTTGCTGCAAACGGTCCAAGTTTTGAAGAAATTAAAGGGTCAC